>JAVYIG010000364.1:0-7500 GCA_035222895.1 Strongylocentrotus droebachiensis
CAAACTTGCCATGATAAAAAAAGCAAACCATAGTAATATTCATATATTCCTTTTAAACAAAACCTTTGGTAGCAATTAATATGAAAACCTGTATAAAATCAGATAATCTCCATGAAATGAACCTTTGTAGCCCAATGGAATATACATGTATCAAACAGATTAGCACAAAATAAGTGAGAAGAAAGGATAATATGTGTCTATTACTAAAACTCTCTCTCAAGTAGACACACAAGTGCTTTATAATCATTAGAAAAGAAGAACGCATTTGGAATAAGGTCACACAGTGATGAAGATTCAGAAAAATATACAGATACTGTTAGAAAGTCTGACAATGACAAAGTCAGAAGAAGTACTGCTTATTATTAACAATTCACTACCTATTGCAATTTGACAGATACATAAACTTTTTAAGCTGTACATTTATCTTGTGGCAAGACACATGATCTTTTGACATAGAATGCCTTTGAATTGCACATGATGAGCACAGGAAGTAAGAAGTCACTGAACAGTTTCAATCTATGTGCTTCTGAAACGGGTGTTCTGTTCACATTCACACAATGTACATGTGTACACAAGGTACAGTGAATATATTAGTACTCTTCTGGATATATGTGTGAGCAAAGTGTGAGCATATTTTGAATGATTCATTATTGGAAGAAAAATACAGCATAGATTTTCAATATAGGCTCTTATATACATGTAGGATGGATGTATGATGGATAGAACCCTTCTCTTTTCAATGGAGTATGGAGATCCACAGGATTACATAACAAAGAAGTTTTTATCATAGCACTCGGTATAGGTTTTTTGGTTTGAAAGATTTTAGGGATAGGATCTACAGTGTATGAAGAAAGTGAGAATGTGAAAGTTGCGAGAAATTGTAGAGAGTAAGATCAATGTTGGTACACAGTAGAACATGTACATACACACAGTGTATAAACTACAATCGCCTACAATGAACACCAGCTAAAGAGGGCAACATGTAGTTTGAAATATAGAAAATGGGGAATTTTTCAAGAGAGAGAGAGAACTAAAGAGAGAGGGACCATGAGAGAAAATGATATGAGGTTTTGTGAAGCTAAAAGGAAAAAATCAAACTGAATTCTCCTTCATGGTTTCTGTCTTACTTATGATATGCCCCCACAATTTACATGGAAAAGTTTAGCAAGTGAACTAAAACAATGAATCACTTTCTTATTTGTTGGCTTATAATACAAACCCTATATATTATTGTATTCAATGTGGATTAGTTATATACCCACAAACCTGTGAATAATGCCCAGAACCTAAAACCTGTAAAAATTGCCCAGAATGGGTTTGGGAGCTGATATATGTTATACAATATGAACTATGAACATAGCCAATCAAAAAGGGAGGAAATGTTTGATAAAATGCCACATGTAAAGGGGAGCGGGATGTTCCATCCTTATTAATACACCACATCATATCACCCTTGAACCTCTTATCTAACTTACTATTGAATTAATTAATACATGTCAGAAGTAGATTTTTCAAACGTACTAGAATATATACTAGTCCCTCTCAACTTATATAACCACATAGATGTCACTGGACAAGAGATGGCGCTATAAGATTTTCTCCATTCTGGGAATTGCTGAACTGTGCTGAATGGTGATCACACTGAGGGTAATGGGGAAAAGTATTTTAGGGGAGAATAGTCCCATGAAGGGGGGGGGGGGGGAGGGGGGGGGGGTAATTATTCTAGTAGTGGTAGTTGCCCAGGTGGATTGTGGAATAGGGCATGCTAGTCCAAGGTAGATTTTCTGTTAGGCATTCTGAAATTTACAGACAACAAATAATGTCTCAATATGAGACCTAAATCTAGCTTGGTCTCAACAGCATTTACCACTGATTATAATTTTTTTTTTTTAAATGAAAAGAGGTATGAATGTGAAGCATCTTTTGATTAGAAAAATGTGATTAAATGAAAGAAAAGGGTGGGTGTAAAATGGAAGAATTTCACAAAATAAAGGTAAATATTCATATACCATGTAAAGAACCACTCCGATCTGCATTGAGTGGGAAGCAAACAAGATCAATACATGGTAAACTGAAAGACTACATTCAAAGAATTAATGAAATTAAACAAATAGTTAAGTTATCAGTCCTAAATGCATGCAATGATATGTCAAAATATTAGAAAACACAAGAATTCTAAATTTGTATATCTTCTACTTTAACTTTAAAGTGAATATAGGACCTTCACTTTCAGTGAATTTGATGAATATAAAAGGTATAATCAAACATGTCTCCATGGCAGTCTGGTTATAGCATTCCAGATCACAGTAGTAAAGGTATCTAGTCAGTTCTTGATTCAGTGCTAGCTCTACAAAACGTAATGATGGTTTTCATTAAATCATGCACTATCTATTCAGGACACGTCTTTATATACAGTACTATCTTTCACTATGCTACTGTACATGTATCTAACCTACTTTGTATATACGATTCGTGCATGCACATTCTACTCCGCATTGATTACATTCTATATGTAGATATTAGTGATTACATGCAAATCCTACATGCTATTACGTCATGCTACAAATGCCAACAGAGTTTCAAGAAGTGATTCATGAAATCATGCTAGAATCGATAGTTTCAAGAAATTATTCTTTACCTCCACTCATTAGAGTTTTCCTGTTGGACCCATCAAAGAGCATTCCCTGTAGGATATTGAGCTTAAAGTCAACCCAGAACACGCGGTCATCATTGCTGAAGTCAACGGTCAGTCCACGCGGCTGGATTAGACCGTCAGTGACGACCTTCTGAGAGCTTTCTCCATTCATGAAAGCCATGGCAATGAAAGCATTGCCCACACGAGAGCTCATGTCGGCCCAGTAGATATACCTGTATAAAAATCAGAAGGTATGCACATAAAAACTAATGGAAAATGATCATACTTTGACACACTGACTAAGAACATTCATTTGAGAGACATTATAAAGCAAGCGGTAAGAGTGCTTGAATTTGATAATAAATGATAAAATCAAAATAAATTATTTTGTATTCATAATGATGACATACTAGCATGGACAGACATGATCTAGGATTAGTTCCTAGAAGTGTCGTGGTTAAGTGGTTTAAGCACTTGACTTGCAATTCAAAGGTCGTAGTTTGATCCATGATACGGCACGAATGTCCTTTGGCAAGGCATTAATCTTCATTTGCCACACTCGAACCAGGTGAGGTAAATGGGTACCTGGCAGGAATTAATTCCTTGAAATGCCGGAGCGCTGTAATGGCAGCTAGGCTAAAGCCGGGTAATAATTAATGCGCCTCGGAGTAGAATCTCTAGATAGACAGTGCTATAGAAATGCCTATAATTATTATTATTATTATTATTCCATGAACTTACCCTCGTCTAGGATTGACAGCAACAGAGGTTGGTTTCTCTACATTCTCCTTGGTGAGAGTTCTTTCATGTAAACCCTCTAGATCAGCTACGGCAATCTTAGGGTACGGATCCGCTAATATCTGATCAGATTGACGTTTGGATCTTGAGGATTGCGTGCTTACTCCCTGATCAGTGAAATAGATGTTCCTACAATGTGAGAGTAAAACAACAATAATGTTCAATATTAATAATAATACCATCTATATACATCTGTAATGTAACGTTTCATGTATATCTACGCACAGAAATAAACACCTAGAAAAATCTAGTATTTTTGCTATGTAAAATGAAACGGAAGATCGCATTTTCTTCATAAAAAAGGTATGTATTTCTGAAGTGAGATATAATGTACATATTTCTCAAGTAAGATATAATGCATAGTGAAGGAACACAAAAACAAATATCAAATCTTCTGGGCACTGATTGAATGCCAGGAATTTTGTTCATATCAAAAATATATAACTATAGAGAAAATTTGTGAAAAGAATTAATCCGGAAGGTTGGAGTTATCTTATCTGCTTATCCAATCTACTCAGATATCAAGAGCTAGAGTAAAGCGCATTTATACTGTCAAACTACCTCATTAAACCAATTTTTTTTAATATAAAAAATCTAGACTTTTCCCCCCTACAATTTACACTTGCGCTGAAACATCACCGGCTGAAAAGCTCAGCGATGTTTGGCGTGTATTGGATCGTAATGCGCATCTGCGGTCTTCCCGACCTTCGACCTTGGTCCTGTCATTAAAGTGGTAACAATCCGGAAGTGCTGAAGGTCACGTGCCAAACATCGCAATTTTTCAGCTGCTACCGTTTACTTTACCGAACATCACGCGGACATTTAACAAAAATCACACCGGCTTGGAATGTTTCTGACTTGGCATCTTTTCTGGTTTGGCGCAGTTGCCTAGCAAACTTCACTGAAAGATCGCAGTCAGGCCCCATTTAATCTTTTGGCATGTTTGGTTGCAAGTGTAAATGGCCCTAGTGTCATTTGATCTTACCTTCCTATCCAATCTACTGAGATATCAACAGGCAGATATACATTATCAACAGCCAGATTCTCAGGAGCTATATCACTGTTATGCATTAAAGAGTGTCGTTTGATAGAACGCGATTCACTATCTGTGAAGTAAAGAGTATCTGCAAGACAAAGCAATATAAAAGAAGAAGTTTGAATAAGTTTGTGATAATATCTGAAAGAATGAAAGAACATCCCCACTTTATGGAGCTACAAGGGTATTAACTTGCATCATTTTACAGAGTTAATGTCCTTCTGGCTCAAAGTATATTTACTCCTCTGCTTTAATGTAAGTAGTAACTTTATAAAGGTGGGAATAACACTGTAGAAATCTTAAAGGAGTATAAAATAGAAGTGTCGTGGTCTAGTGGATACGTCCTTGGACTGAGGATCATATGGTTTGTGGTTTGAGTGCAGCCCAGGATCTAAAGACTTTTGGCAAGGCATTAATCTACATGAGGCATTAATCTACATGTGCCATCCTCTTTGTTTGTTTATTATACATTTACAAACATCATATTTTTTTGTAATGGGGTTTGCCATTGATATGCCTTTGGACTTTGCAAATCCCACCTTTTTTTAAATCAATTTGTGTTTTATACTTGTTATTTTCTAGTTTAATCTATATGTTAGAGTCATTGTGATTGTTCTTTTTTATTCAAATGTGAAAATGAATGAATTGAATTGAATTATTATTCTTACTTGTTTCAAACATATAGTCTAGGCCTTCAATGCTGCTTTGGTGATCCACGATTGTTTCTCTAGATCCATCCACATGACGGATGATAGACTGCCCATCAGATATTAGCAAATACTCCGTCGCTCCTGTAAGTAACGAGATGAAAAATACAGCGATCAAAATACAAAAATACAGTGATCAAATACATTTGCTATCTTGGTCCTTAATCAACGGTTCCCTAGCTGCACACCATAAATTACAAAATGGTGAACTGCTTGAGAATATATACGGTACATGTACATATCAGCACTTTCCATAAAATTTACATTAGAGTTCAGTAAATGGGATTAGCTTATGCAATAACTATAAATCATATACTTATTTGAAATAATCATGTATATAATTCACTAGTATGATTTAAATTGAATGGCATGTACTTTCCATGAAATCAATATTGGACATGAAGTACAATTAAGAAAAAGGATTAGCTTATGCACTGACTACACATTATATTCAGTTACTGACACACTTATTGGTCTAGCTCACCCTGCCTATTGGTACTGCTCAGCTAACTTCATATAATATGCATCAATTCTAACAGGGCACAGTGCCCCCCTTAATATTTATTCTTAACCGAATGTATATAGAGGTCATGAATATGAAGTCATTGTATCAGTGCATAATATTCATGATCAAATCATCTCAAGCGACAAATGGTCAATGATAAAAGAGCAAAAGGAGGAAATTAAATTATTTTATCTGAAGACCTGGGAAGAGATTTAACCAGTTGCCTCCCATAACAAGAATGCTCCTTTATCAGGCCCATGGCAAGGTGAAAATTCAGAAGTCAACGGATTAATTACCGTTAGCAAAACAACTGTTGTTCTGTCCGGTGTAGCCCTCTGAGCAGGAGCAGCGGAAAGTACCCTTAGAGTTGGAGCAGGTTTGGATGCAGTCAAAACCAAGACACTCGTTCACATCTAGTCGTGGTATAGGATAGAGTCAAGGATTAGCATAAAAAACATAATCCACATCAAGAGAAACATTTTTTAGTAATCATTTAAGTACATAGTCCAACGCTTCATCCTACAAGGTACCTAACAAGGTAGCTTCTTTAGAACATATTGTCAGAGCAATATGACAGAATATTTGATTGTGCAATGAATAGAGAAAAACTTTGGTAACTAAAAGAATATCATTAGAGTTAGGGTTAGGATTAGGTTTAGTTGAGGGCTGCGGGCACGTCAAGCTAATTTGCTTATTTCTGTAGCACTCCTGCATCTAATGTATGTTAATTATGCATTCAATATATTTGTTTAATTTCGTTTATTATCTATATAAAATTATATACACTTAAAATATTGTATCAAACCATATTATGTTCATGAAAATGTATGATGAAAAAAAGATGCAGAAACCAATAAATCAAATCAAATCAAATTTGACTTAAGTTTGGTAAGCACTACATCTACATTACATATACATATTTTCTTAAGAGCCAGAAGTAAGTGCGTTAAAATCCTTTTGGCTTTCAGCAAATGATAAGATAGATTCTTACCCACGCAGTTGTGACCATCCTCCGCTAAGACATAACCTTGTCTACACTGGCACAAGATAGCACCAGCTGGAGTGATTGGCGTACAGATATGCTCACAATCACCATTGTTTACTGAGCAGGTAGCTTCTTTATCTGGAAGTAAAACCAATTATTTACAATTCATTATTTAAACTTCAAAATACCACAAAATTAATTCTGCAACACCACAAACTTTTTCTGCTTGAAACATTTGAGAATCTTGTAACAGCTTCAGATTCCCAATATTTTCATACCACAAAAAGAAATGAACTGAAAACCAACAATGAGTTTTGGAAATTGCATGAATTTACTGAACATTGCTGTTGTATGTAATGCCCAAAAGCTTTCCTTTTGTGCAAGTTTCTGGTTTTACAGTATTCTAAAAAAGTTAGGCCAATAATAACAACAACAACAAAATGGGATTAAATAAAGTTAGCATTAACACAGCATAGCATGCATGTACACATACAGAAAATGTATTAGGTAAAATGTCTCAGTAATAAATAGAAATTAAAGTAAACTCCATAAACCCTCAAACTTATGCATAAATGATATTCTAGCAACAAATATTTATGAAAGTTTTGTAATATTATATGCAATAACTATCAACTCTTTGGTGTGTTTTAAATACAGCATTGAAAGCGAGTGAAAACTTACCACATCCTAATTCATCATAGTTATCAGGGCAGTCCCTAATGCCATTACAAAGAGAAGAGAATGGGACACAATCACCACCAGAACATCGGAAGCTTTCCGCCGTACAAGCTGTTGTATAACCTACGATTACAAGAGTGAACGATTATATGTATG
>JAVYIG010000364.1:10000-97500 GCA_035222895.1 Strongylocentrotus droebachiensis
TCTATTATTATGATTTTTAATGGTTATGATTTTTAATGGATATGATTTTTAAATCTTAATATCAACTGCATGTTGTATTTTGTTGTTTAAAATTTAATGAAAATTGAGTGTTTATAGGGATTATAACAAGCAAATACAATGGATATTTTTAAACCAAATAATTTACTCATACATTGCAAGCAATTGTCTTTGGGAGAGAGGTAGGGAGAGGGCAGGGGTCATACGGCTGTTTTAAAAACATCATAACATGCATTTCATTTTCAGCATTCTATCAAATTAAAAATATTGACAGGAAGAATTTAAAGATGAAATTATTTCAACCAAAGCAATATCATCCAAGCAAATCATAGTAGAATTTACAGGATCTACATGTAAATCAAGATGTAGAATAAGACCAGCATACTTGTCACAAACTTGTACTATCATTCAATGGAATATATCTATAAGATCCATCGCTTTTGCAGTGGCAATTAAGAGATTTTTGGAGGGTTTGGTTTGTTTTGTTCTGCCAAGCTCATTCACAATTCAATTTTCACCCCAAATTTTCTTGCTCATGCAAGTCTCCAAAGTAACAGATTTGAATGAAATAAAAGGAGGAACTGGTGACAGATACAAAAGAATGAAGAGGCCAAAATAATAAGTTGCTTTGATGATTGTAATAGATGAAAGATAAGATACCATCATTTTCTAATGGGATAAAGAGAGAGGGGACTGGCAAAAAGAACCAATAATACATTCACATTAATATAGAGTGGCAGAGATACAGCAATACAAAGAAAGAGAGTGAGAGAGAGAGAGAGAGAGAGAGAGACAGACAGACATCAAATTTGAGGATCAATATGGAAGACAGAGAGAGGAAAGATATAGGCCGAAAGGAAGAGAGAATTGAAGGAAAGGGATATCTTTGATGCAAGAAAATTCCAATATTCTCCCAAATCCTTTATTAAAAAATGCAACACACAGTACCGATGTAGTCGCTATGGTATACAGGCATACCATTTTCCATTGAAAGTCGTACATGTATGACAGCTAATCATACAAAGATAGATGAAATCATAAAGGAAAACATGGAATCACAAACAGAGTTACAAAGGTATCAGAACTTTGGAACATCACCAGTGTCAACGAGGCAGTACAAGTATATCAATTAATACAGATTGATTACAAATAAGGAAAAAAAGACAAAGGAGAACTTAAAGAAGAACTGTTACAATGTTGGAATTGAACTTACAGATATTTGCACAAGTCCTAATCATTGAACAAATATAAACCTACTTAATTCAACATAATTTCATCCATTACCTAACCACAATTACTCCACGACTTAACCGACACAGGCAGTACAAAATACAAGCTACATGTAATGGCTCACATAGATCTTCTGATGATATAAGCAGGGCTAGCTAATGATAGGTAACATCTAAACTGGTATGACATTGATTTTTACTCAAAAAGCTGCACATCATTTTGGCCGCTGTTGATATTCTTCATAACAGCCATTACAACCATACACATAACTTGGACAAAAACTGCAAATTTAAGCCACAAATTGTTATCGGTTTGGTATAACTCACCATTTACAGTTCATAGAGAAAGTCATAAAAGAAGGTACATTTAGCAAATATCAACAGATCATACATACAGCTAAATTATTGCATATACAAAAGAACAAAGATTATTGAGAGTGATTTTTCTCTGCATTGATGCTTTCACATAAACATTAGGGCATTCTTAAAATTAGGAGGTGCATGAGTATCAATTAAATACAATGTGTTATACATGTATTTTTCCCTTTTTGACAATTAATGCTTAATTTTATCTAAGCCAACTAGAACAGGGGTCAATATTCCATATATTCCATCTCTTTACTTGTCTTTAAAAATGTACAAACACATTGTTAATCTTAGAATAAAACAGGTATACCCTGTATGCTACCTTGAGGTATCATTTAGGATAGATACAGATTGCAGGCACTATATTTCTTAATATCTAACCTAACTTTACCTTTTATATTGACATGCATATTGGAAACAGGACAACATGCAATACAAATACATAAATAACATATCTTTGAGCATTCCTTTTATGGAATAAATATATATGCATATGGTTCCTGATGCATTTATAAAATGATTAGAACATGTTATGTTTACAATTGTTGTTATGACAAGATATCTAAAGAAATAGAGAAGCATACGTACCACAGCCACTTTCATCCGACCCATCAAAGCAATTCCGGATGCCATTACAGAAGAGGGTCGCGTTGATGCAGGTCCCAAATGCACAGGCTCTGTAACCATTTGGGCAATTCACATCATCTGCAAGAGAGAGTGAGAGAGAGAGAGAGACTGTAAGATAGGACATAATGGGACTATCAGGTAAATATCATTTTATGTACATGCAGTATAATGTCATTGCATGATGCTTCAAACATGTACATGTAGCATAATTAGTAAGTTTCCCTTATTATTTTTACAATTTAGTTAACTGACTTCATATAAAGGTATTTATTTATTTTGGAGCTCTTGAACTGAAAAACATTTTTTGAGCAACTATAGAGATGGAGGCCTACATGCGCTAAAATTCCTAAAAGATTGCTCTATTCCATGACCACGTGCCTCGTTTCTGTGTCTATATGGACTAACAAGTCTGTCGACATGTATTGAAGAAGAAGAAGAAGGAGGAGAAGAAGAAGAAGTATGTGCACTTCATAAAATATTGTTATTATTAATATTAATAGTACCAGACAATAGACTTGGAAGATTAAATACTAACACATGCTTGGGCACTACAAAGAATAAAACAACATTTGGGAGATACAGTCAAACCTGCTTTAGTGACCACCTATCTACAAAGACCATCTATCTACAACAAGCTCATTTTTAGTTTCCCTTGGGCGGTCGCTGTAAACAGGTTTGACTGTACTTGTACTTACTACAATCATCTTCATCGAGACCGCCAGGGCAATCAATGGTTCCATCACACACCTTCTTTCCTTGGATGCAACGCTCGTTACCGCAGCGGAACTCACTCTCACTACAATCACGATATACTGTATACAGGAACAAGGATAGAGTTATGGTATTTATATCAAAACAATCTCACATCATGATTTGTGCACAATTCTTTTCTTTTTACTGTCATAAAAAATAACAAGCAACATATAAGATACATACAAAAGAATAAATTAGATGAGTGATGATTGCAAATTTAACGCTGCATAGTATGCGTAGCCTATGTAAACAAATAAATTATAAACAAAAGTGTACGTAGTGTTTACCAAAACATAATGGCCCAAATTTACAAAGAAGGTTTGTTGACAAACCTAGGTTTATGTGCGTCATATGATGCGTTTCGATGCATTTCAGACAAAGGTTCAAATAAACCTTGGTCTGAATCATGCTTTTAATAATTTTACATAATGTGCGAATCTAAAGGGCATTTAACTTACACTGTAGGATACACACAGATTTAACATCCTTTTTGCTTTTAGCAGACAGTACAATGAACAAACCACTGGCAGAGAAAGAATAGAAAAAGAATGGATGGGTAGGTTAACTCACCACAGCCCTCGTATTCATCTGATCTGTCTCCACAGTCATTGTTAAAATCACACTCCCATCGTTTGGGGATACACTTGTGGTTATCACATCGAAAGTCTCCAATCGGGTCACAGGTCACTTCAGCTATTACATAACATATGAATCATGATTAGAAAATTAGTTCAAACTGTAAGGAGTCGGTATTGTGATGTTTTATTTATCACTGTTGGAATTTTAGACACCCCCCCCCCCCCCCCTCCTCTCCCCCAACAACAAAATAAAATAATAAAAGAGCAGAACAATTTCAGGTAAGTAAATCCATCAGTGTGCCAAAAGTTACACATTAAAGTAAACATTTATCAGTCTGAACTTTATCAGTCATTAATTAAAAACAGGATTCAAATTAAACATCAAATGTAAGATTTAGGGTAGGGTGTGCAAATAGAAAGTTACATCATGAGCTTTACATTATAACCAATTATCCCTACACCTTTTTTGGGGGGGGTTTTGCATATCATACACAGGGATTAGACAGATAAATTCCCTCAAAGTAGGAAAATTAAACTGGGGTAAGAGGAAGGCATGCCCTCTTTCCGCAGAAAACTTTTGAACATATATTTATGTAAAAGGACACATTTTCCTTGCATTTAAATTCTTAAGTTGAGAAATATTTGTTTCATCATCTTGCTTAAGGGGATTTTATGACATTGTTCAAATGAGAGAGAATGCTGCTAAGGTAGTGAGGTCACTGCTAGCTGTGCAATTAATGATAATCTGAAAATCTAAGTGTTTTATTTTTCTTTCTATTTTGTTCCTGTCTTGAAATCTCATCCCTGCATAGAGGATTAGAAAATTATTAAGCTACATGCATAAAGTTGTGATTTATTGAACACAAATTGGCAACAATCTGAATGACCTACCCTAGGACACATGCTTTAACCCTCTCTGAAAAACTCTAATCCTTCATCAACAAACAAGAAAAATAGAACTTATGACATCAATTTTTATCATCCTTTATTATATTTTCCCAAAATATCCACTGACCTTTATCTTTCATCTTTTTGTTATTGTTTAATAGCAATGTGTAATCAAGGACCTTGATTTCTGAATGACATCATAATGAATACTTACGACAGCCTTCTTCATCACTGGCATCTTCACCCCTGCAATCCAGGAAGCCATTACATCTCACGTAGCTTGGGATACAGCGATAGGAATCCTCGCACGAAAACCAACCAGGTGCGCATGTAGTTTGGTCTGCAAAGGAGATAGTCATACAAAATGTTTCATGTGTTCTAAGTCTGAACTTTTTAACTATCAAAATAAACTGATTGTCCAATTATTATTCAACATTTTGATATTAAAGTACATCCCATGATATTTTTACAACAGCTACATGATAAAATATGATGACGATTAATAATGATACAATGAATTTACTTTGTGCACATTTCAATGTCAATTAAGTGGGATATATGGACTTGACATAGGATATATGTCAATACAATGGGACATATATGTCAATAAAAGGGGATATAAATTTGTGATTTAAGCATAATTGTAACAGTACATATGCTACACAAATGTGAAGACTGTGTATCAATGCTCACACTTATAATCTCTATAATAGCAGTTATTGATAAGATGGTGGATAACTTACAGCATAAATGCGAGGGTTCGTCAGACATGTCTCCGCAATCATTATCTAGATCACATACCCAGGCATCAGGGACACAGAAACCATTGGTGCAGGAAAAGAATCCTACTTCACACGTTCTGTTGGGGTGCGCTACAGAAAGAATAAACAGTGAACAGTCATTGTTTATTATCAAGAAATAATCTTTAATCATCTAAACTCAAAAGAAATTCAATTAAATCTCATGAAGTTAAATCAGCTATATAAAGAGTTAACATTCAATGTAGTAATGCATTTTCAAGGGACATTTAGCTTACCCTTCTTTGTATCTTGTAAACAAAATAAAAAATGGTTTGATGATCTCCATCAGCTAAGTCTAAATCTGTAGTACGAACCTATCTATGGGTGTTCCCCAAGGCTATATACTTACTACACATTTCTTCTTCTTCATCATCTCCATCCGGGCAGTCATCATCTCTATCACACACCTCTCTACGTGGTGTTCCCCAAGGCTATACACTTACTACACATTTCTTCTTCTTCATCTCCATCCGGGCAGTCATTATCTCTGTCACACACCTATCTACTGGAGTTCCCCAAGGCAATATACTTACTACACATTTCTTCTTCTTCATCATCTCCATCAGGGCAGTCATCAGCTCTATCACACACCTATCTACTGGAGTTCCCCAAGGCTATATACTTACTACACATTACTTCTTCTTCATCATCTCCATCAGGGCAGTCATCATCTCTATCACACACCTCTCTACGTGGAATGCACTTCCCGCTGTTGCATTTGAATTCCCAATCTTCGCACACATTGAGAGCTGCATATAGAAAAAACATACAAGATGAACTTACAGAGATATTACATAACAAAAACAATCTTCCCAACTTATCTAGGAAACAAATAAATCAAAGTAAAATATAAATAACAATAATCATGTCGTCAAGGTCTCTATTTTTGCTTTGAACACTAATATATACAAGATTTTAACTAGATGTACTTGAACAGTCATGATACATTAGTACTGAAGGCACAAAATATTTTTCCTACCATCTACAGATGTATGTGTACCTGGGTCAAAAGAGAAACCTGTATATAAATTTAAAATAATGCCAAAGTGAAGAGAAAGATATTAAAGTTGTGGTCATTTTTTTTTTTAAAATATCCTTCTCTTTCTTTATGTTCCTTTCTGAAAGAATATTGTAATAACAATGTGATATGAAACAGATAGCTCTTAAATATTCCTAATACGCTTACTTTGGACAAAAATGTTGATATGCTAGTGCAGTCCCATATACATATACATGTACCTGTAAGCAGTGTTGTTCAATGTTTCAAATTTCCAATAAAATTGAGTAACTTGGTTGAAAATCAACACTGAAAGTTGATTTCAAATGACCATCTGCAGGTGATATATAAACACACCAATTCACAGTAATGCTGAGATATGATTGCGGTCTCCTGCTCTGTTTCAACAGATCGTTTGGATAATACTTTAAATTTATAATTATATGTTATAGAAATATTAAGTTTTGTTATTATATGTACATATGTAAACACAAATTTATTATTGTTTGTATATTTTGTATTATACCTTACGTTAATATGTTCTTTGATATTCAGTTATTATATTTAGACAAATTAAAAAGTTATTAAAAAAATAAAGAATTTCTTTTACTTACAGCAATGTGATTCATCTGATAAAGAATCATCTTGGCAGTCATCATCTCCGTCACAGAGCCAAGGAATAGGGATGCAACGGCCATTACCTTCACACTGGAATACAGAGTGATCACATACTCTCACAACTATGGGGAGAATCAGACAGGGAGAATCAGACCAAAAGAAAATACATATTAAATCCCATATGAATTTCAAATTGAACTTGGCATGTATTATCCAAGAATAAACACATGACAAATTAGAAAGACAAATGATATATGATTATGTACAAGGAAATAGGAAATAACATGAATGCTGATCAACTCGGGTACTTTCATGGTAAGCAAAATACAATAGAAAACACATCTTTAAGGAAAATGATACAGTGCTTGTCTGATTGAATATAATAAACCAAACAAATGTAAGTTTACATTAGCTACTTTCGGATAAAAGTATGATAGTAATACAAATTAATGAAAATAAATTACCAGGTACTTTCTTGCAAAATTGTCATGAAATACTGACAAAGAGGGTAAACAATGAGAACAATTTCTACAAGTATTTATTCCTTTCTAAATCAAAAGATGAATATACTAGATACCTTGACCACAGTTCCTCTCGTCCTCCCCATCGGAGCAATCATCGTATCCATTACACTCATAGTACCATGGGATGCAGTCTGCGTCAGCTGAGCAGTGGAACTGACGAACAGAGCATCTCTCTATGCAGACCCCATTCTCCAGGACATAGTTGTCAGGACAGAGACAGGTGAAGGTATTCCCTCCTGCTGCGATCACACACAGGTGGCTGCATCCTCCGTTGTTAGTTCCACAGGGATTCCGAAGGGCTGATTGGATGGATGCAAAAGAGCATAAAGAGGATGAATTTATGGACTAAAAGGTAGACATGGTGAGCCATGAGGGATTGGTATTGAGGGACGGGCGTGCTCGAGGTCATGTTCTCTCTTGCTATTTCTATGGTGTTTTTTGCTTGTTTCTTTTTTTGCTTCTATCAGTTTTGGGGGGAATACTAGGTAAGGAATCCACCACTACTTTAATTATGACATTACATTACAATTGGACTACAAATAGAATTATGACATATTACCTTAGAGGACATATTACCTTAGAGGACCTAGTAGAACAAGACCTATTCATATCAAGTACAATGTTTTCATTAATTATTCATTAAATAAAAAAAGGCGCTATACCAAATACTCTGTGGAATGGAATAGAATAGAAAGACATTGGTTTCACCATTGTTTGAATAAAGTAATATTGCAAACTTGAAACAATGTGTGAGTATCATCGACCACTACTGAGGAGCTGTACTTACTTGTGTCTTGTTTCAGGGAATGATAGATATTGATATCAAAGGGACGATGGATCGTTGTGACCAGTTCCATCTCCCGTAGTCCTGTCAACTTGTGAGCGCGGTAAACCTTTTTGATGTTCCATTCTGTCCAGTATACCCATTCATCAAAGACTGCTATACTGAATGGATGGGCGATACGGTGCACGGAATCGTCGTTGGCTAGCTCATGAATATTGTTCCCTTCCAGATCGGCAAACCTGCAATGTTTGTTTAGAACGTTCATAAAGTTTAGATTGTAAACACAATAACTGCTGTCCAAGCTAATTGTATAGAAGGATAAATCAAGGAGGAGGCATGATGCATACATGCCAACATTTGAAAATCAGAAATCTGTACAAATTATGCTATTTAAAAAAAAAAGAGGAACAATCCTAACTCTCCTATTCAATACTACAGACAAATTTGTACAGGAAGAGGAACACCTGCATTAAAATGATAATTATCTTCTCCCAAAAAGAGGAATGTTCCTCTTTAATGTGAACAGTTGGCATGTATGCATGATGGCTCAGTAGTAGAGTATTGGTCTTGTAACCAGGGGCCCCTGATTCATATAACCTGCTATCAATAACACGATACAATCATTTTTATAAGCTACTGAAATCCTTACATTTGAATGGCAATTCGCAGATTTGTCATAGATCTGTAGCACTTTTTATTGATAACAAGTTTTATGAAACAGGGCCCAGGTCTAAAATCAAGTTGATTCAATACTGCCCTTTGATTCTTAAGGCATTAATCCTCACTACAGAATCCTTTGGATAAGGCTTAAAACCTTAGGTATCCCTGCCTGCTTATACATGCTTTTCATAATAACAGTCATCAAAAGATATATTCTAAACATGCAAAATAAAGCTTTGCAAAAATGGTAATTTAAATATCAGTTTGGATATATTCAGTGACTGTTAGAATAACAAATTTTGAATTTGCCCTAAATTTTTGTTGACAAGAATGCATTCTCTCTTCTAATACAAATGAAATTTTCATAAAAAACATCATCGTTTTTTGGTCTGTTTTTCCCCTGCTGTTGGGTTGGACATTTCATTTCCCTTGTGGCCCTCCTCCAAGCCCTACGGTCTTCAGCATTTTCACTGGTGAGGCCAGGGACCTGTTTCACAAAGCCTTTTTTCAATGACAAATGATAAATATCAGTGAAAAATCTGCTGATAACCAATCAGAAGCAAGGAATTCAGTAGCTTATAACAAAAACTGTCATTTGTCACTAATGACAAGTTGTGTGAAACACCCCCTGATGCTCTCATGTCTTCTTCTCCTAAAAGTAAGAAATAATTGGTCTTTCTTTACCTAATATAATGTAAGCCAATCTAAAATTGCAATCATACATGAGGCACTTTATTACTCTTCCTGCCCACAAAACTTCAAAAATTAAAAAATTCAGTCCACAATAAATTAAACGTACGAGATGTGATCAAGATGTGCATCCGTCCAGTAGATCCTATCTGCTGTGTAGTCTACAGTGATTCCATTCGGCCATGCGATGTTTTCATTGTGTATCTCAATGGGGTTAGTGCCATCCATTCCCATACGTCCGATGTAGGCTCTCAGTCCCCAGTCCGTCCAATACATATTCCTGGAGGGAGATATCGAGAACAGATCGCAAAAAGGTATCAAAATGGAGATGAGTTATCAATACGATAATTATCAATAATGTATTACTGTAGATCATTAAAGAATGTACAAGAGTTAAAATAGGAATGCTTACCCGTGTTTAGGGTCTACTGCCACTGCTCGGACCTCAAATAGATTGGTTCTTTTCAAAACTCGGCGGCTACTACCATCCATCTCAGCTACTTCTAAGATTTTCCTAGGACGATCTGAAAAATAAATTTTCCTATAAAAAAAAAAGTAGAAGAAAAAGAAAAAGGGCACAATCAAGATTTAAATCATGCGCCTTCAAAAAAATGTCTTCTTTAATGATAATGGCAATGACCTGCACTATCT
Source organism: Strongylocentrotus droebachiensis (assembly GCA_035222895.1). NCBI lineage: Eukaryota > Metazoa > Echinodermata > Echinoidea > Camarodonta > Strongylocentrotidae > Strongylocentrotus > Strongylocentrotus droebachiensis. The sequence goes on from JAVYIG010000364.1 coordinate 20,184, forward strand.
TTTTAATAAACTTTCACAAGCGCATTAACAAAAATAAAAAAAAATTCTGATATAATATACATAGAAAGAAAGTGAGAGTGCCTGCACATTTTACATACATGAAAGTAATTCATCTGAAATTCCATTAAGGTAAAACACAACATATATCATGATCCATAGCAGATAGATCGGGAGTATGATTTGAAGCATACAATAACCTACATGTACAACATTTTGTATGGGGTAGTTGCAGAAAGAAAACTTTAAAGGTATAGACCAGTTTTGGAAACGCCCCCCTCTCAAAAGAATGAAATGGAAGCTCTTATTACCAATCAAGTGAAAGAATATGTTTTAAACTAATATGTGATGATACAAATTTTGCTGGGAAACAGCCTACTAATTGATATATTTGGTAAATTATCATATCTATCCGGCCTGGATAGATATCGCGTAGTCCCATATACATCTTTCTGTGTACAGTGCTCGTAACTTTACCAAGACTGGGCCAAATTTCTTATCATTTTGATGATTCCAGAACCTTGCAGTACACACCAATACTTATATGCTAGATGATCAACCGTTTCTGATCGATTCCACAACATTTCTTTCACAATGCAATCGCACGACCAGAACTGGTCTTTACCTTCAAGGGTAGAGAAAAAACACAAGTAAAACACAAGTAAAACACAAGTATCCACTATTAATTAGTCAGTTAAGTTTATAATCATTCAAACTTCCAGCATTATCCTACACCTTTATAAACTTGAAATTTGGATGTTTCTCCATCTTTCTTCCTCTTTTATAAACCTACCTTCCAACCCAGTCAACAGCAATGCCCTCCACGCTACCCGCATCATCATCAATGATCGTCATTCTGTTCTGACCACTCATATCCATTCGGACGATGGTGTTAGCAACAACATCCGATACAAACAACTGGTTGTCTACTATGTCGTAGTCGAGTGCAACACCAAATTCAAAGTCTTGGGCAACGATGTTGTTGACATCAGAGGGCGTTTCTGTGTCAAATTGTCTGATGTAATAGCGATTTGCTATCAACACTGTAGGGTCCTCACCTGTCAATGCATCATTGGAAAGTGATCAATTAGAGGTTACCATTTAAGAGTATCAGTTTTAAATGCGTATCATAAACTCCAATTATACTGCTGCTACATTAATAACACTACTTTTTCTGCTTGTGTTATTCCCTCTACTATTACTACTTCTATTACTGTTATTAATATTATTATAACTGCTATTACTAATTTTAAAGGATTCTGTGGACCTAGTAGGCGACGAAAATTGGTCCAGAGCGATGGCTAAATAACACATGTCCAAAAAATTCACCTTAAAATTTAAACAAAACTACCACTTCTACTACTACAAATCTAATTTATATTTGTACTTTAATTTTGCAGTATTCCTTACCAGTCGTTCTCATACAAGATCCATCCGACTGCAGTTGATATCCTGTAGTACAGCTACATATGTATGAGCCTATTGTGTTGACACAGACTTGACTACATAAAACTGGCGCCATCGCACACTCATCAGAATCTAAAACAAAAATGAATACATTAAAATTCATCATTAGATTTAATGCATGTCCTTGATGATTCACTCTTATGCTTACTGTTATCCATATTTTTTGCTTAAAACACAAAACATAAATTAATTCAAAATGAATAAAAAGTGAGTAAAAAATGAGTAAAAAAGTAAGTTTCCATCAAAATCCATTCCATTTTGAGAAGAAAAAAAAAAAATCTTTTGTTATTTAATTTTCTCATTTCATTTTAGAATTCACTGAGCACAATTAATTGAAAATATAAATTTTCTCTTATGTCAACAAATTCTGTATTCTCTGTCTGTCTTGATGATCTTGGTGCCAAAAATGATTTATAAAGAAATTGTGTTATAGTCATTCTTTAAGAGTTATATAAAGCCTTTAACATCACTCATGTCATGATATAGCTTCTCACCATCATCCCAATTAACCCTTTCCTTGCTGAACTTTGAAACAAACTAGCTTCACATGTCAAAAACTGTCAGACTGTCAACCAATTCAAAACTTGTCTTGAGACACATTTACTTGAAATAACTTTTGATGATTAACTTACTCTGTTCACATTGATATTTGTAATTTTGTTGTATAAATGTTTGTCAATGTAGTTTATTTGTTATACCCTTAGAGACTTTGGTGGAAAGCGCTTTATAAGCACCGTTTTATTATTATTATTATTAATATGTAGATTTAATTCTCACCAATACAAGTGACTCTGTCTGAAGCTAAGATGAATCCCTGATTGTTACACCTGCATGTAAAGCTTGTTTCTGTATCAACACAGGTATCCGAACAAGGTCTGTTCAATGTGCATTCATCTATGCCTGAAATTCAAACAAATCATGAAGGAATACAGACATTTTAATCATTTCAACACCTACTTCAAGAAAAAGAAGAAAGAACAATTACTTAAAGCCCCCTGCCTCTAAAGTGTTGGGAGCCCCACAAATTTTATGGCAAAATTTCACTCAAATGTTATCATAATATTATTATTTTGTTGGGCCCTGTCTTACAAGGAGTTGATATCGATCGCAACTTATTTGAGATTGATATCAATCGCAACTATGTACATAAGAGATAGGAGAATGCAAACTTGCGATTGATATAGATCAATCATATCTCTTTGTAAGAGGTGTGCAATATCATAATACATACAGAGCAAATATCGGAGCACCATGTGAACAAGGATTAATGCTGATATAAAATGAAAATGAAAATAAACGATTTTGTCTTACCACAGAATCTTTCATCTGACCCATCTTCACAGTGTACAGAACCATCACACACCTGATTAGTAGCCACACATTGACCATTCTCACATGTGAACTGGTTATCATTACAGTTGGCTGCACAAAAGGATAAAGAAATACGGGATAGAGAATGCAATGTTAACCATATCAAACATATTTTCTACAGTCCTGTACACTTTTTTAAATTAAATCACTGTGGATACTTGTATTATATATTATATTTACATGTGTACCCTAGATTATGAATGGTGAAAATCTACCCATTTTCTCCTACATGTGTAGATTAAACGTGTAGTATCAGGGATACCGACAGAGAACAGACATTTCCAAGATGCATTATACATGTAGTCTTTACCATGAACACAAAAATCTTGCTATATAGAGTTATTAACCCAGGCCGAGTTGTATTTAACATACAAGAGAATTCAGAGTGAACAAGTTAACATGGAAATCAACATTTTAATTGATCATTAATGATCTCAAGGACAACTCATTGACTTCTTCCTTATCTCTTCATATGCCACAGAAATCATCTCTCTGTGCCACGTTGTATTCATCATGTTTGATACACCCAAGGCTTTTAAATTATTTAACTGTTTCTAGTACAAGATTTATCTATACCAGTGTTAAAAGGGTTGTCATGGAGCTAATCAAGACCATTAATGAGTAGTTTTGCAAAGCTGTTATGTTGCACAGAGAAATCTGTAAGTCAATTGGTGACTATGGTTTTGTGCAAAATTGCATGTGTGGCATATGAACAAAGAAAGGAATCTAAGGATTAACAGTCATGAGATGAAAGGAAGGTTATTACTTACGGCAATCACTCTCATCAGAACCATCCCTGCAATCATTGTTGCCATCACATCTCTGACTGACTGATACACACACTCCATTACCACACTTGAACTGAGTGATTGTTGAACATTCAGGATACTCTGAAAGGATGTAAAGAACATAGAGAGCCAATTAATTAATAAAATAAGAACTTCACAAGCAAAGCAATGAATGAAATAAGAACATTGCACGAAAAGCAATTGAATTGTTTCATGGCAGTTTAGCAATTACATTGTTGAAAATGGCTATAGTTAGTTTAGAAACCCAAAATATCCTCACCCCAAAAAATTGTTTTCATTGGTTGCTTCGATCGTTTTAAACAACTGTATATTGTAACCTATTCTGAAAACAAAGCTTAATCATTATTATTTTTCGAATCTGTATCTTGTTCCCCTAAATATCCTAGACTTCCACACTTGCAACTACCAGAAATGAAAAGTTTTAATGTAATATAAATGTATACTGCTAAATATTACAGTCTGTTTCAACATTCATTTCTGCTTCTCAATGCACTTTAAAGTGCTTTGAAAACGGTTCGGCCTATTTTATCTGCTCTGAGCAGGAAGAGCATTAAACTCTGTGATGAATGCGTTCCAAACAGACGTTTACTATGCTTTAGCACTGGCAGGTATATTTTAATAGTATATTTGAGAGAATCAAGCCTACCAGGTATCAAAACCATTATAGAAGGGATCAAAGAAACCTTCATTGTATTGTCATACAACTGTAGACAACTTTCTAGACAACTTATTGTACAAGCAATGATTTGAACCCTAAACCTCTCCAGTGGAATCCAAGTGAATAAACCACTACGCCACTACATATTACAGCAGGGGTAAATGACTTACCACAAGTATCGTGTTCATCTGATGAATCACCACAATCATTGTAGTGATCACATTCATACATCATTAGGATGCACAGGTCATTAGCACAGGTGAATTCATTTCCACTGCATGGAATATCATCTGGATAAGAAAATAAGGAATAGATATTCATACATAAGCAGTGAAATAAAAAAAAACATTAACAAATTACATGAAAAGCAATTTAGTTGAGGAAAGTTCCCAAATAATGCTGGTCAATTGATAAGAAGAGCTCTGGTAAAAAGTAAGCTGAAATGAATACAAATTAAGGTGTAAAAAAAAAAAAAAAAAAAAAAAAAGAAGAAGATTATTACTAGATCTCCCATTAACAGAAGCTTGACTAGATCAGGCAAATTATCCGTTGGCTATAAACAGAATTAATATAAGGAAATGTTTATAATTCAAAAGAAAAAAGCACAATATCTTCATACACAGATACAATGGAGTACAAGAACCCATATCACCATTATTATTATTATTACCGTTGAAACATTAGTCTTTGTTTTTTTCTGTTAATTTTGAAGGTTTTTTCCCTCCAATTATACATCTGGTTCAAGACTTATTAAGGGCATAAATCACATACCGTATTATTTAAGTCCAAGTCTTAAATATAACTTAAGTTTACAATCTACTGTAAGTACATTTTTTTCTTCAACAACGAGCTTTCAAAAATGTAAATTCTGTAGAATTGTGAAGTCCCTTGAGAGACCAATGGTGAGAGCAACCAGTGGTATAAAGACTTGCTATAGTTCAAGTCTAACTTAAAGGTACTATGTCCCATTTGCAGGCCAAAAAAAATGAAAAAGTTAAATTCCAACTGCATTTGAAAGATAATACTAATTTAGAACTTCCCTAAAAAAGGTGGGGCTTGAAAATGTCTTCAAGTGGGAAAATAACGACTATTAGTTGTCAAATCGACTTTAGGGCTATAGAGCCTAAAAGTAATAGTCTTGATTTTCAGACAATTGTACCGAATGGTCATACGTTTTATGCTGCGCAAAGATTCAATCAGTTTAATCTTGGCCATCACAAGAAGTGGGTTATTGATGTAGACAAATGCTCATGTACCCTTTACAACTCTTTTCATGTATGTTATTACCAAAGAAGAAGAAAAGCCAGTCAGTCACTCAATAGTGTCTGACAGTGAAGTCTAGCAAGTAAACAGGTTTCATTGCATAATTTGAATATGAGGACACTGCTAACGTTTAAATTTCACAGATAGGACATACATGACATATTCATAATTCCTGCAAAGTTCTACAGAATTTGAGGTTGGCTGCAAAAGGGACATAGTACCTTTAAGTCGATCTTAGTCTTTGTGAAACATTCCCCTGGACTAGCCGTACAATGACTTACTTGTACCCATGCATGTATCATCATCTTCATCTTCAGCATATTCACACTGTGCCACACCATCACATACTTGATTGGTTGGTATACATCTCTCCCCGTTGAAACGCTTTACGGGACAGGTGAAGTAACCAGACCTACAAACATGACCACCTGGAGGAAAAGCATATCAATGAGAAATAAAGAAACCTTACTAAAGGGTCTTATCTGAATGAACTGTATCATAGTTACTGTATAATGAGTTTATACATATGGTATGCATACCTATATGTACTTAAAAGTGTGATATTGAGATATAGTTAACTTTAATAATAATAAGTAATCATAAAGCGTACTAATTACAGTTAAGATTTAAGAGTGTAGATTTGGTCTACTGACTTCATGGATTACCAAGTCAATCAAAGTGTCAACCATTTCATTAAAAATAAATAATTCAGTAACATACATAATAATGATTATAATGTTCTTGATTTATATTGCGCCTAATACATCTTTGACATCTGTAAGTGCTCTACAGAAATATTATTACCCCATTCATCACATTCAGACTTGCCCGCATACAATTTATATACTTTCTCCACTCCCTGGTGAGCATTTCAGCCAGGCGATGCTTCCATTGTTGAGCAATAACTTTCACATCCTACCTGGTGTTCAATTTTTCTATGCTATTTTAATTAGTTATAACAATCAAAATTATTTTCTTGAACATGAAAGATAAACATACCTAGGTTTTAAAACATGACCCCAAGTTATTTTCTCTCCCTCAAATCTCAAGTAGTCCTCCACAGGATGAAACCGAAACAATACTTCTCCCTCAGTCTGTTTACTTTCTTATCCCTTTCAAACTCAATGGTCCTTAACAGGACTATACATGTACCTACATGGTGAAAATGCAAACTGAATGAATGTCATACACAATACCATCCAAAACTGAACCTTCAAGGATCATCTGATCCCAAGTTATAGACCTCTAGAGTAGTATACTTACTGCAGTCCATGCTTTCATCTGATCCATCGGTACAATCATCGACCCCATCACACACCTTGAGATCTGAGATACACCGACTGGTATTGCATTTAAAGTGAAGATCAGGACATTGCCAGGTAGATGGTACATCTATGGTAGAGAGAGGGTAAAGAGATGGAAGAGACATGGTAAAAGGATGGTGGAGACATGGTAAAAGGATGGTGGAGACATGGTAAAAGGATGGTGGAGACATGGTAAAAGGATGGTGGAGACATGGTAAAAGGATGGTGGAGACATGGTAAAAGGATGTGGAGACATGGTAAAATGATGGTGGAGACATGGTAAAAGGATGGTGGAGACATGGTAAAGAATGGTAAAGACATTTACAAAAACCTCTCCTTGAGAGTTTTATAATTACCTGTGCATGTTGCTGGTTCATCAGTTCCATCAGCGCAGTCATTCTGGCCATCACAATATTTATCGCCAGGGACGCATTTCTTATCAGATGCACAAGAAACAAATGAAGAAGGACATGCAGTAGATGCTGGAAAAGAAAAGAGAGAATTATCAAACCAAATGAGTCAAAAGGCAGAATGGTGGCGTAAAAGAACAAAGCTGGTATCCATTGAAGCGAACCTTGTCAGGGAGGTACATTGTATAATTGTGTGTTTAGCCAGTTGATTTTTCTATTGTTTAATTCATTGGTACCTAATGCTATGGTCACATAACCCAAAAGTAGCCTGCTCGGCGGCCGAGCGGCGAGTTTTTAACCAATTCTGCCCGGCGGCTGCCCGGCCACCGAGCGGCGGCCGCCCAGGCACCGCTCGTTTTTAGGGCATCGCTTGGTCGCCGCTGAAGTTTTAGCACGGAGTTAAAATTTGGGCGGCGCCTGCTCACTTTTCACTCGCCGCGCAAAATACGCTCGGTGCCTGGGCGGTCGCCGCCCGGGCACCGACCTAATCGCTGGGCGATGCCTAATTCCAGCAGCGACCGAGCAGGCTACTGATCGGCCGGTCGCTGCTCTGATTTGTGACCATAGCTTAAGCAAATTTTTAGCCAGAACAGTCTAATGGAATAAAGGGCACTAATCATATACTTGGTATTGTTCTCCTAGCCATGCAAGTTTACTTGTGCCTGTACACTTCTACTTGTAAATTCTGAGTTGGTAGAGTTGGTCCACTGATTTATGGAGCATCAAATGTCAATCTCTTCATTTCACATTTTAAGAAAAATAAAAAATTATCATTTTGAAATGCATCATCTTTCAATAATCTGTGTTTCATACCATGCATTATATTTGCTCTTGAAATATGTAAAGACAAAGAAATGAATTTCATCAAACGCCATGGCAACACAAATCTGTGCAGATGAATGATCATTTGTCAGTTTGATGAAACTCTAATAACAAGATTTTGTTAAATTCTCACTATATATTCATACACAATCATATCACAGCTGAATGCAGACACAATCATTACAGCTGAATAGATCATTAATGAAGCAAAATGAGAGGTAAAAAGCCTGTACTATGCAAACGCATACATGCATCATAGATGCACATGTAGATGTGACTGGGATGTCATGTACTTGTAAAGCCTACTCTTACTACTAATTGTAGTACTGTTGTTAAAACCTTCACAACAATATAACATGGGTATTTATAACTTTTACTGCAAGATATCACAATTAACAGAGAAAAAAAGTACAGTCAAACCTACTTTGGTGACTACCTAGAGGGAAAACCAACTGTTTAGAAAGAGTGCTTGTCTATAAAAACATTTAATTCCCCTTGAGTAAAATTTCCCTTTTTTGAAACCTGTATCAAAGGAACCTGTACATAGAGACCATCCCTTTCCACAGACTTTTTGTTTCTCCTTTAAGCTGCCATTATATACAGGTTTCACTGAACTTTATATCAAACATATGCCACACATAACCCTTTTTTACTGATTTTTATCTTCTTGGGGGAGAGGGGTGTACTGTTTTTTAGATTATTAGTAATGAATTCTTGACATTGAAAAAAAGCAATTCCAAGTTCTAAAGTATTATTATTGTTATGTTTTACTTTTACTCTTTTCAACTACTACATGTATATGAATTGATCTGCACTTCATGAAGATCTTTTTTTCTTTCTCCAAAGATATATAGTCTACTGCAGTCAAACCTGTCTATAGCGACCGCCCAAGGGAAACACAAAAAGTGGCGTTTGTAGACAGGTGGTCTTTGTAGACAGGTTCCTTTTATAGTACATAATTCAATGAGAAACCATTTTCAAGAGAAACCATTATCAAGGGAAACAACAAATGTGGCCTTTGTAGACAGGTGGTCACTAAAGCAGGTTTGTAGACAGGTTCCTTCAGTACATGATTCAATGAAAAAAAAAAATTTCAAGTGAGACAACAAATGTGGCCATTGTAGACAGTCGGTCACTAAAGCAGGTTTGACTGTACCTGCATTTCAAGATGGACGGCATCTTTTAGAAACTTACCACAAAAGTTTGCATCTTCATCTGAATCGTCTTCACAATCATCTTTGCCATCACACCGCCAGGAGGGGTCAATGCAGAGGTTGTTTTGTGTCCCTGGGCAACGCTCATAATCCGCACGGCAAGATGTTAGCACCGCTGGATTGGGCAAGAATTATTGGGTTACATGTACATTGTATATGTAGAGCATTTGAATAAGATGTTACATGTAGGAGAGAGGAAAAAGAAAATTGGGATTGAGAAAAAAGAAGCATTCAAAAGAGGGGAGAGAGATAAAGACAGAAATGAGAGAACAAGCAAGAAAGAAAATGAGAGATGGTGAGAAGGAAAGATGGCAACGAAAACATGAAGAGAATTAAGGGGATAGAAAATGAATGGATTTTCTGATCTTACATGTATGTTACGTCAAAACAGAGAATCCTTATGAATTCACATTTGTTGTGGCATTGAGCTATGACTTCCTGAGTTCTTGAATGATTATCACATGAATTATTGATGGGCACATCAGAACAATCAGAAGGAAATCATACTTTGATTTTGGCAGTCTCACGATTAGATGTGCAAACTGAACTTGTCTAATGCGAAGGAAAAGGACCGTCATAAGGGCATTCATACAGTATTAGTGTATTACCTGTTGTTAAAAAGCTGCCTACTGGCCACATGCAGCCAGCCAGATTTCATAAGGCAAGCTAAAACTACATGTATAAGTAACAATTAGATAAAATGCAGTTTCTTTGTTCTGTTTAAATCCAAAAATGGATGCATACTGGTGCTCCATCCCTATGCTTGCTTGCTTCCTTTGCTTGTTAACAGCCAACGTATTTACATCTATATGCTTCCAAGTTTGATGAGAGAGAAAATATTGAGAATAAGAACAAACAAACTGCACAATTGTATTAATGGGAACAGACAAATTGGAAAGAAAGGGTATGTAAGTACCCTCTATGAACTTGAAAAAATGTTCCAATGTCCCTGTATATTGACCTGGAATGCCCATTATGATTTTAGTGGTATTCCATAATCTCCAACAAAATTGTGTATATATTTCTGACCCATCAAACAAACTACTAGTAATTAATCACCATCTGTCTAGAGTATCAGAAATTCCACTGCTAACGATCTTTTGCCACACACGTCACATTTCTGACACAGACCAAGGCTCTACTCCAAAGTGCAATATTACTTTGATAAATCATTACATTCCATGCATCCAGATCTGTTGGTTCTCAAAACTCCACAAACGTTCTGTTCTAAGCTTACTGGGGGAAAGAGCCTTTGCTCATGCAGGGCCTTCGCCAAGTTCCCTGTGGAATGCTCCCTCTCAAGAGATATGTAATGACAGATCAGTTGAAGTGTTTAAAAATAATCTAAGCACCTTTATAATTTGGCATATAATTAATTGTTCTGTCCTTTTTTAATGATCCATCTAAACTTTTGTTCAATGCAGATGCTTTTATATGGTTTTTTTTTTCTTCACAAGTGCGCCACAAGCATTTGGTTTCAACTGGATTCATCTTTATCATTATTTTGTTTAACTATTATTATGATTATGATTATTATTATGATTATGATTATTATTATGATTATTATTATGATTATGATTATTATTATGATTATTATTATTATTATCATTATCATCATCGTTATTATAATAATTATTATAATTAGTATGATTATTATTATAATCATTTCATCTGACTTACGACAGCTGAGTTCATCATCAGCTCCTGGGCAGTCAGCTACTCCGTCACATCTTCTAGACGATTCAATGCAATTCCTAGACATCGCACATTCATACTGCATGCCATCGCACTCACTATACACTGTAATAAAAAAGAAAATAGAAACAAAGAAGAATTCAAAGTTAAAGACTAATTGTACACTTGCTATATACATGTATGTGTATGCAATGATATATAAGAGAGCAGAAATTGTATGAACATATATGAAGTATATAAGTACATGTATGGAGTATAAAAGAATGTAAAGATAATGAAAGCTAGAGTATGGATTTGAAACTTGTGTAAAAGGATGAACTATTTCATTTCATCATATTTGGTAATAACATCTTACCAGGGATTGATGGTAATGAATATAAACAATCAACAACAGAAAAACAACAGAAAACCCTAATAATATGATATGTTTCTTTGTTTTTGCCTCAGGGGTATACTACTATTTTGATATTATTTCCCCCTTGTACGGTATATAAAATAAACACAAGGATATGAGTAGGAAACATTACTACTGGGTATGATTAATGTTAGGGGAGGATCAGACTGAAAATTCTCTAACCAGCTGTGATTTATTTTTTGTAGGGGGGGGGGGGGGGGGGAGGGACTGAAAATTACCACTGTGTAAACAAAAACAAGTTATAATCACTTTGAATGCACAATTACAAAGACGGGGTAAGCATTTCTTAGGTCGAATTTCGATGGCTATTCATTTTATTTTCATATCACACAGAAAACATATTGGTGTCTATAAAAAGAGTAGAGAATAAAGCTGTTTTTCTCCCAACTCATTGCGTGCCCTTGAGACGTACACAATGCATGGCTAACCCAGAAAAGGTTTGTAACTGTAACAGATCCGTTCGTCTACTCCAGTCTGCATATCCATTGTCCTACACAGAATATTATATCATGACCTATTTTTCATTGGACATTGTGGAACAATTTAACACATACACACTGTATACAACAACCTTGTTCTATATATTTTTCATTGATGCTGATAAATTTGTTTAATTAATGGTATAGTGAATGCCAGCAGAAGAAAAAAAGATGATAAAAAAAATTGAAAGTGAAATGTTTCATGACAATGAAACAAGTCCATTCATAACAATTAAAAAACCGGCAATTCAGAATAGTGGTCATGCCCATAGAACACTTGACTACATTTGAGGAAATTCTGTAAGTGAGGTAAATGTACATGTAGATGCTGACAAATATAAAAAAATAAGCCTTTAATTCAATGATTACAATGAAATATGCATGACCCAAACTGCCAATACAAAGATACTGTACAGTCATCTGTAAGATACATGTACATGTATGCCAATTATTCTATCCGGTTCAAAACCCTCCATACAAATAAAATCTTAAATATTTAATTGCATTATTCTGAATCATTATTCCTGAAATCCTGCATTTAGGGAAAACCTTAACAATTACAAGTTCAAGAGAAACCCCATAAGAAAAATAAACATCCTGGATCTTTGCAAATATCCATTTTGACCTAATATTTTCAATGTAATTAAATATGAGTGATTAACTGAAGAAGGCAACCACAATTTTTTACTGGTGATATTTGCTACTCAAGAGAACTGCCCACGTCTAGTTTTCAGTTGCTCACACAAAGGAACAATAAGTCAATATTTTCCAAAGGTTGAGCAACAACAGGGGCCATATACAGGGGACTTTTATTCTCTAGTTCCTCAAGACGCTACATGAATATGTCAATGGGAATACCCTTAAAAAACAACTTCTTAGTAGAGAAGGACAATGCATGAATGTTCACCAATTTTTCTTGAATGATTAATAACATTTATTTGGAGTGATAAAGCAATCACTTTTCTTTAAACCAGTCGTATATCTAGAGCCAGACAAATACAGGTATATATGATACATGTACATGTAGCTTGGAGTTGGGAGCACTTAGGCTCTGAAAAACTTTTTATTTTTAAAGTTTGATTAACAAAAATTATTATAATGATTATTACTCTTTTTCAAAAGTATTATCATTATTATCATCATCAGTACTATCAGTATATTATTATATAGTATGAATGACTACTTTGAGAGAAATAGTTGTTTTTATACGCTCAAGGGAAGGTTAGAATTGTGCTATTACCCGTGGCGTGCCGAGGGCAATAGCCCAATTGTAACCTTCCCGAGAGCGTATAAAAACAACTATTTCTCGAATATGAAAGCAGTCATTAATACTTTTATATGCCAAAAAAAATTGACTAAAAAATAAAAAATAAAAAATAAAAAAACTTTTGTCGAAGATGGGATTCGATCTCTTGCGTACAAAAGGTGATGTAACTAAAATCACCGCCTTAAACCGCTCGGCTATCGCGCTCTGTTACCATACATAGCAGTTTTTTCTTATTGTTAAAATGGATTGAAAACGGCTTCGCGTGGTGGATGCTTCGCGGCTGCTCCATTAAACAGGCCCCTTTTTTTACTTTTGCAATGCATATTGGCACGAATTTAGATCAAGATCTATCGGCAGATGTTGTTTTTTTGTTTTTGGAAGTTTATTTTCGTCTTCATGTCAACAATGCAAGATAAAATTGTCGGTAAGATCGATCGAGATTCAATTGTATTGAAATTACCGACCAATTCTTCGCACACGTACGGTATCCTCGATCGCTCAGACCATTTTTTAACATGTAAACCTATGGGGTATACCATGGAGACTGAACTATTTTCCCAATAACCATGTTTACTGGAATTATAGAACTGTTTTAACCATGGTTACTGGGAATTTTACAGAAATAGTTGAAGTTTATGAATGCAATTTCGACCAATCAGATGGCTGGATTTCTTAAGTGAGGTATATAATCATTATATTACATCCTTTTCAAAGGGACAGCATGTAAATAAACATGCAAGAGGAGGATGCTGCCCTGTAGATTTCTAACAAATGTTTTTGAACATGCATGATATGAATCAGACTTTATGTACATGTACATGTAGGTTCACAAGAGCTCATGGTCATATTTTGGCACAACATTTTTTTCATCCACTAACCGGTACATGTATGTAAATAGATGTTTACCATGCATAACCCTCAAAACCCCTCAATATTTGTACATGACATATAGACCTACATATGTAGCTAATGTTGTATACTTTTTTCCTCAAAATTTTTCTCCCTGACAATTTTCATACTGAAGCTGATATCATTGCCTATTTTTGTAAACAGTGGGTAATTTCTGTACATGTACATGTAGCTCTATTAAATGTAGGTGGCTAACAAAGTACAAAAACCTAGACACTCAAGGATAATGTACCGTGACTATTTACTTGCTATTATTTGTGTCTTATAATCCTACTCCTATAATAGTCCTACAATCCTTCGAAAGCATGAATATCCTTGTGGCCCTGCTTGTTTCACTTTCGAATAACATCCTGCAATTGTGTAGAGGTGTCATGGTCGAGTGGATATGTCACCGGACTGTGGATCACAAGGTCCACAGCGGCACTAATGTCCTTTGACAATTAAGACATTGATCTACATTTGCCACATTCGACCCAGGTGATGTAAATGGGTACCAGGCAGGAATTTGCCAAAAGAAGATCCCTCCAATCTGGGCTGCAGTATAAAGAATATGTCCACTCTGACATCAATGTGAAATTGATAGATGAAAAAATGGGGAAGAAAATTGGGTCAATGAATGTTTGAGAGAGATACCGGTATGTTTCCATTGATGATTTGTTTACACTAGTATGAGTCACTATGAGGAAATATTTTCTTTGGAGAGCACATCAAATTTATAGCATCTTGTTTATATAAAGAATAATAGAATTGCAAATTGCGAAACTGTTACCATCCTTTATGATCTTCTTTTTCTATACTCTTTTCTTGAACTTATCACCTACTCTGTAACTTAACACATATTCTATGACTCTATAATAACACAATTGAAATCTATCCGCCACTGCTGGTTTTATTCACAAGTACTGTTGTTTGGCAATTAATGCCCGGAGCAAATGTTAGAGCACAAAGTTCACAAACACAATAGCCCATTCTACAATCATTGTAGTGCCCAATGCTTGCCTGCTGCATCTATAATAATAGCTCCAGGTTCCCCCCACAAAGATGGTACAACCTGGTACTGCAATGATGTCAGCAAAAACCGGGGTAAAAGGTTGTTTTCATAAATAATTTCATTCACTGTTCAAGGTGTTACGCTTGGACTGTTCATAAATGGTTCCCAGGAATGAGGAACAGATCAGATCTTGTTTTGGGGCAGTTCAAATTTGTTTGTTTCTATTAAAATCAATGGAGTGTGCACAGTAAATAATCACTGCATTACAAACACTATTCTGAGATTCTGTTTACACTTTGATCAATATGGCACTGTTTACATTCAGACTTTCTACGACAAGATAATCAGTGGCAGGGCAACAGTACTACCAAATGAAACAGATAAAAGGTATAAAGATATTTTGGCTGAAATCAATATTGTATCAAATCAAGTACTATTACTTTTCTGTTATCCCAAGTAAAGTGAACAATATGATTTATATCATACAATCATTCCAATGTTATCTCAAATTTATAGATTCAACATAGTATAGCCCACATAATATATACATGTACATGTAGTTATTAATATTTGTTTAAACAAATATTCTGTGATTTTACATTAACCAGTGGTCTGTTTGATGATTTCAGTGCCTTACAGTCAGTACCTTGAACCACCCAGTGACATTTGTGGTAATACAAAAATGTAAAAGAGACATTGCTGATTGAATGCCTGTTTCATGATTGTAATAGTTAACTTGATGGCACAGTAATATCATACATCATGTATACAATTCTTGCAAGATTTACCAGTATGCAACAAGAGTATATGTGACAACCTTCACAGTTACATGCATGATCCCAATTTGATCATGTACATGTATTAGATTAACCGATCCGTGATTCTTCATATTACTATGGCAACCATTGATTGATGCTTACATGTACCTATGGTATGCCTAATGGCACCATCAGATCAATAATGACACACAAATATATAGTACTAAACCTGAGTGGAATCAAAGGATGACAAATTGTATCATTCTAATATAGTGTATATGGACAAATCTAGTTACCTGTATTTTGTAAGCATTGTGAAATAGAACTATGAGTATGTTAATGTTCCAAGAAATCAACATTCTGTAAAAAAAAATTGCACCTTGAGTTACATGTACATGTACATGTACACTGTAAGAGAGAATAAGAGTGCACTTAACGAGAAAATGTATTCAAAATACTATTTTTTAGAGATTCAGATTGAGATTATACAATTGAAATGAACACAAATGATTGAGCACGTCTTTTATTATATTATCACTCAGTCATGTATCACAATTGCAATGTCCACATGTTGACACATACTCAAGCTCAAGTGATTCAATCAGCATTTGTAGAGATGAAATAATATTTAACCTCTCAAAACATCATTATCAATCATCAATTATATCAAAATACATACATGTATCATGAATATGAATCAATTAAGTTACGTTCACATATGGATTGGTAAACCACCTTGTTTCCTGTTTTTTACACAACAATAAATGGCAATTGGGGGTGACAGAAAAGTAGCTGAATACAAAATACACATGTACATGTACAATAGTAGCTACTGTTCAACAAAGGGCGTTTATATAGTCATTTATCTCTGTTTTTTATATTCAGAAATGTGAGGCACACAACGATTATTTTCCCCCATCAGTTTTCCCACGGTAAATGTGAATGAGGCTTTGAAGATATACCGTACTCCACGTTGTGGTGAGGCAGGGTACATGTATCTCTCTATTATATACTCAGCTGAAATAGACAATAGGTCATTTTGACTCACTATGATTGTACACTGCAGTTATCTAATGTAGATATCAAGTTCTACATATGACAGCCACACTACCGGTACATCTAATTCATTAGTCTTCTTACACAACCAGTGATAGTCTCTTAATTCTATAAAATAGCTGAATCCACCTACTGTAAGTTTTTTCATTGTAAGTGGTGTACTTATACCTGATTTAGGCATTGAACATGTAAGTATTATTATTTACACTGTACATGTAGCAACAGATGCATCACCATAATACATTTCAGGTGAGAAATATATTTCTCTCTCTCTCTCTCTCTCTCTCTCACTTAATTTCCCTCACATAATATACATGTACACCTTTGTGTACATAACAGCACTACCGGTATATACAGTATATACCAGTAGCTACATGTACATGTACATGTATTTAGCTATTTTAACTACCAGAGTGATCAATTCAAACAAAAAGTAACCCGACTAAGCTGAAGTTCCTCATCCCGGATAATCTCTTTTAAAGTGAAAGTTTATTGAACCTGTTACAAGAAGCTTCCAACCCACACATACACCTTCACTGAAAGCTTTCTAATAAATCCATAAAGAGCTTGATGATTCATGCACCGACTAACCAGATATCCAAAACAAGATCTTTTCAAAAGCTTGATATTGGTATGAAAAGGGGGGAAAACAGCATTACCAATGAGAAACTTTGGGCTTACTCTCTCAAAATGAAACAGAGTCAGTGCAATTCAACATTAAAAAAAAAAACACACAAACCCAATTCTCTCCTGATACAAACCTTGTGAAAATGTAAAATATAACTACATGTACATGTACAGTATGTGTAAAATGTAAATGGTATGATAACTAATGCTATGGTCACATTACCCAAAAGTAGCCTGCTCGGCGGCCGAGCGGCGAGTTTTTAACTAATTCTGCCCGGCAGCTGCCCGGCCACCGAGCGGCGGCCGCCCAGGAACCGCTCGTTTTTAGGGCATCGCTCGGTCGCCGCTGAAGTTTTAGCGCGGAGTTAAAATTTGGGCGGCGCCTGCTCACTTTTCACTCGCCGCCCAAAATACGCTCGGTGCCTGGGCGGTCGCCGCCCGGGCACCGACTAATCGCTGGGCGATGCCTAATTCCAGCAGCGACCGAGCAGGCTACTGATCGGTCGATCGCTGCTCTGATTTGTGACCATAGCTTAATAGCAGTAAAAGTAATATAACAGTTCCTGCATAAATCTACAGATCTTTGTTAGTTTGTTACCCTGCCTAAAACATGACTAAAATCCAGTTATTTCAGGTACTCTATATTCATATTACAGACATACAAACTGTTTTATATATTACATCTACAGATTTATATATTTTCTGTATTTGATTGATCTCATCTAGATTTTCCCTTTCATCTGCCTCCCACTCACTTTCACCAATCCCTCACCCAGTAAAGAAGGCTATATTTACATTTCCAAAAAGAAAGTAAAAGTTTCTACATCTTGACTTTTTATCACACAGTGTACATGTACCGATATATACATGTACATGTACAGTGTAATGAAGACTGCAGGCTCAAAAACCTCCATTTGCCACCCTCAAACAATAGTGTTCTTTTTCTTTTGATGACGCCTTGTATTTTTTTTAGAAACTCAAGGTTGCCCCACCATTCACCATTCAGAGAACAAACAACCCGAACCCTGAAATATTTGTTACTTCTGAAAACCATTTACTTATTATTAGAGACCTTTCACACCAAAGATTGAAAGCAAAGGTAAGTCCCTGACAACAACACATACAAGAACAGAAGGTCTGGCACAACATAGAAACTACATTCACCTTGGCTGTTCAGTAGGCTCAATTTGTAGCAGTTACCATAATTATTATTTTACCAAAAATGTTTTACATATTGGATTTGGTTTTGTTTGACTCATGGGAAATATAGATTTGTTGAAGTGACACAATTGGGTTTGTGGTGGTAGACTACTACATCTGAAGATGATGTCATACCTGGCCATACAGGCATGATGACTCCATAACTGGGTGGAGCACTCTAATTATGAAACCGAAAAAAAATTGTACATTCTATACTGTGGGAAGAAAAATCAATATTCATAGAACTAATATATCATTTATCAGGGTGGCTACCGGTATTTAAACAATACTCAATACCTACCTGATTTATGAAAAGACTATTACCGGTAAATAAAAACTACAGATACATGTACAGTATGTTATGAAATTAAATTTAATGTGATAAAAATAAGTACCCCTCCCTCCCATTTCACTGCATGGCTACACAAACAAGTGGAGTATGACTAATTAAACTTAATGCTTAGGTACAGAGAAATATTTGCTAATAAACCAGTGCATCTAATTACAAAACTAATGAAATGACTCTTCGTCAGAGAAAATCTTTGAACCAGCAGAATCCAAATGTACTGCTTTCCCTGTACATTTTATATCCTTAAAGGCTTTGTAACAAAAAGTTGTTCTTCAAGACCCATGACTTGAGCTTGTCTGAGGTTTTCCCAACATGTAGCAACATCAAATATGCATGCTTGAAGTCTTTTATCTATGGCTGATCGTCAACGAAACGGAGTTAAGTCTTTCGTCAATTCTGTTTGTTGCTACGGCAGGCAGCCAGTGAAAACAATTTTGTTTGACAAAATTATGGAAATGCAAGGATTACTTACAAACAGAACTTTGTTATTCCTTGCTCATTTTTCCTGATTAAGGTGTGAAATGAGAGGGCAGAAAATGAAGTTTCTAGAAATGAGATTTCTCTTTGAGATTAAGATACCACCCGGTATCCACCAAATTAATTTTTGCTATCCTTTCTTCAAATTGATTTCAATCACTTATGTGTAAAATAGGCATCATATGAGTTGCATCAAATGAAAGGGGAGGATCTAAGCTTTACAAATATATGTCATTTATTAATTACAATTGTGATTAAGTTATGATAAAACATCAATAATTCTCGGTTTTGTTTTTTCTGGGATGCACTGTACAGTCAAACCTGTCTATAAAGGCCACCCAAAGAAAACAGAAAGAACTGGACATTGTAGACAGGAGACCTGTCTCGACAGGTTCTACAACACAAATTCAATATGGGTTACCACTATAGACAGGTGGCCTTTATAGAAAGTAGGCCATTAAGGTAATATTAGCATTATTCTAATTAGCAAACCTGTCTGGAGCATATCTTGTTGTGTTTTAGGCCTTTGTTAACCCATTGTATACAGGGATCAGGTTAGTCTGCAGGCACAGACCCTAATTTGACACTTTATCAACAAATCATTGTGCCTTGAGAGAAGTCTAGCCCAGCTACCTACTGGTTGTGTCAGTGTTAGGAGCAGCTACAGTACATGGCCTATGGTAGTCTTATAGTGCAGACTCATTTTTACGACTGACCAGGGTTTGTGCTTGCAGACTAGGATCAGGTGGGCCCTGTACTTACATGTAATCCTGTGAGAAGGAGAGAATCTAGTGGTCAACAGATTAATATGAAATGGTAAATAGAGTAAAGACCACTAATTCCCAGTACAACTCATTGTTCATAACAAAGCCCGTTTAAGGTATAAGTAGCTTAAATCTTTTATGAATAGTTTAATCCCATACCTAAGAGGATAACTGATCCTGTAACTGTCACACATGTACCAGATTAAGTAATTCCCACCAACATTGTACATGAATGATGATGAGCAGTTAGAGGAAAATATTCTGTTAACACTTTATGGCAAGAAATTTCACGAATCGCACAAATTTAGTGTTGCATATCAGTTGTCATTCGATTATTTTAAGGCGCATGACAATTGACAGTACTTTTGCAAATCTAAACATTGTTTCACAATTACAGGAGGTGCAATAGCTCAGTGGTATATAGAGCAGTGGTTTCGTAACCAAAAGGTCTCGGGTTCAAAACCAATTTAAATCTCTACTAGCTCTAGTGCCTTCTGGTAAAGCATTAATCCTCATTACCAAATCCCATGGAGAGGAGTTAAAGATGTCAGTCCCACGGCTGCTTACTTACAAGAAATATGCTTTCTTTGCAGTCGGGTCAGAAACAAACCAACCAAAAAATAAACACATGTCCAAGCTTGCAGGCAAAAGAGTCTTTTTTGTCTGCAAGCTTGGACTTAAAGGGAAATCAAACCCCAAAAGACAACTAAAAGAAAGCAGAAAAATCAGAGAAGCAAACTGATGAAAGTTTCAATTAAATCTGACTAAATACATATATATATGAAAGTTATGAATTTTGGAAAGTTGTAATCACTATACATATTTATGGGTGCTTCAAATTGGCTGAAGCGGTACTTATTACATGGGTTGGATCGCCCTTTCAGAAAGTTCTGTGAAACAACAACCACACAAATTGATGACTCGTTCACAACATAACATTAAAGCTGCAAAATACATAGTTAACCTATTGAAAATACTAATCCCAAGATACCTCAAACTGTTTATTAATGGAAGCTGAATCATTCCAGGGGTACAACAATGAAGAGCTTCTACGAATCTGCCCACATGCCAATCCAACCATTTTATGTACATACAACCACAAAGCAAAATCACAATAGAGCTGTAATAACTCATAATGTAAAAGGGAGAGACTTGCATTCAACAAACATGTATTTAGCGGATGAAAACCCTGGTAAGAAATTTGCACAAAAGGTGGAACAATAACTGCATGGCACTTTTAGTACACATGTAAGAATCTGAAAGGCTTGAAAACATACAAAGTCTACAGAAAACAAATTATATAAAAGTAAAAATCTACAAATTCATTGTACAGTGCAGAGTTATCTCATATTTTGGAAAACATACCTTGAAAGTGGGCTTAAAGTTATAATACAAAACTTTTGTCCCCCTTTGCAACCACAAAGATAAGTATGTTCTGAGTGAAAACGAACAGTTGAAAAATTCATTTTCTGGATGATCCAAAGGTCTTGAAACGTGTCTTGATATGTTCATTGGTAGGCTTTCTTAACTTCATGAGATGATAGATTATTCGACTTGATAACCACTCTTTGTAAAACAAAAAAGAGTTTTGCTGTAACTTGCTATTTATTTATATACCCTATGCACAAAACGTTTTTTATTATAAAATATTTTCAACAATAATTTTAGTAGTTTCCTGCATCATTTTTGAAAAGGGCTATTACAGAGTAGATATTCCCCATAAAGTTTCATGAGAGAGTTAGATAATCTGAGTCTGTATTTCAGCAATTGCAGACTATACATTAGAGGGTCTGTATTTGCAGACTTTAAGACTGTATGTTGAACAGACTGTACATGCATTCATAGGAGGGTCTGTATTATTCAGACTCAGCTGCCAGGGACCCCCAATAATTCTGAACAATGAATAGACCTCTCCAGAAAAAGTCTATTTGACCAGGAAATCTCACAGTGCTAACTGTGCAACAAAGAATCACACAATGCAAAATTGTCTCCCCTTTTTCATGAAATAACAATAGTTGTTTGAACAAAAAAAACAAAAAAATCAAACTACAAGGTATATTGGTGTTCCAGTCAACTACCCACCAAAAGAGAGAAAAAGCAAACAAAAACTACCAGATATTGATGTTCCAGTCGACCTCTCCCCCCCCCCCCCCCCCCACATTAAAAAAAAAGAAATCAATACATACAGTATTGCTTGAAGTAAAGGACCAGTAGACACATTACCACCTAGTCACACCAAATTCTATGGAATAATACATGCAGTCACGCATGGCACAGTATGAGAGTGTCTACTTTATTTCAAGCAATACTGTATGCAGGTAGGAGTTGCTACAGTGTAATAGCAATACATGATAGGAATAGATGACATACATTATTGATCATGAAACAATTGGTTATTCATCATTCATCAATAATGATATGTGCACCTACAGTATTAACCTAATTTTTGCTACTGTCTGTATCTGTGAACACCCCCCCCCCCCCCCACACACGCACCCAAATTTTAGTTGCCTCAATATTTATTAATCATCTTACTATTCAACATAAACCAGTCAGAATAACTATGACAGTGCTCATTTCATTCCCATCACCATCATTAATGATAGAAGCTGTGGTAAGAAGAAAAAAAACCTCCATGTTCGGACTGCATTAAGTGATCGACCTTGTATAGACACACTGTTTATCTAGCACAGTCGCTCCACCCATTAAGCTCGGCCAGGATGCACCCAAGCGTAACCAAATGAAATGTATTGATCACTGCATGATTGTGCAACTGAATTCAGACCAATCTGGAGGCATAAATATCATTATATCAATAATAATTCTGAGGTCAAATGAACATGATGTTTACAGGAGATGAGGCCAGTATAACATTTAAATGAATCAATTGTTCCTACTTCCTTCTTCTTCAGGTTACCTTGACTAATAATGTATTTCTATAGCATATACATGTACACTATATCAGAGCAAATGCAGTTCCTTAATTTGGATCAAAGTAGAATATCATGTACATCGATCTGCCTCCTTCAGGTTTGAAGATTGTTGCAGAAAGAGGGTTAACCCAGTGTGTGTGAATCAGGTGCAGAAGGCAGATGGAAACTGGTAGAAGTTTTGTGATTTTTTTTTCCTCTTCTTCTCTCTCTCTCTCTCTCTCTCTCTCTCTCTCTCTTTCTCTCTCTATGCAGTTCTGTAAGAATCAGAGCCCTTTGTGCTCAGAGCAAATTTGCATAGGTGGTGTTTAATTCCTCCTATAGTGCACGAACCTTTATTTAAATATATGCAAACACATAAAAACAAAAACAAACTACCTTTACAGAATAATGCTATTG
Source organism: Strongylocentrotus droebachiensis (assembly GCA_035222895.1). NCBI lineage: Eukaryota > Metazoa > Echinodermata > Echinoidea > Camarodonta > Strongylocentrotidae > Strongylocentrotus > Strongylocentrotus droebachiensis. The sequence goes on from JAVYIG010000364.1 coordinate 43,815, forward strand.
TTATCTTTAAGCAAAAGGTGAAACACAAAAAGCTTATGTATAAAAACTGCCTGAGGTTAATTTGATTATAAGTCATCATGAATGCATGTGTTCACAGTTCCATATCAAACATATCAGCATCATGTCATCAGTTGTGGTACTATCTGTGCACTTTTGAACTCATCTGGGCCTGGGGCCCAACAATGTAAAGAGAAATATCTAATAGCTAATACTCTAATATTTAGAAAGTTGTTTGAGGATTTCATATTACATGACCTGGGAGATTATTAAGTATTTAATAAACAAATACAATTCTCCACCAAATTTTCTTTATACAAAATGAAATGTATGTCATCGACTTTCTTTCTTGAATTACTTGATAATTATGCCCACAATTATACAATTTTCTCACAACTGCGGCAAGAGTGTCACTTTTGACTGACTGGGCAAATTATAAATGTTCACCATTATTCACCAACTACGTTATCATCACTCTCACGTAAATTCTCTATGCCGCCTCGATAGCACCTCGCACTCTCTGTATGTAAACAACCTCGAACATTAGATAACAACTCACCTGATGGATACACGGCAAGGAGAATGGCAAAATATCTCAATAACACATTGATGTCAGCCATATTGGTAACTTTCAAATGATTGTCCGAGTTATAACCGATGCATCATATGCAGTCCTTGAGCAACTTAATTCTTGTAGGGCTGGTCAGACAACTTTTTCTCGAATCAATCTGAACACTTTTTTCGTCAGTCAGCTGCTCTGCTGCTCTGTCCACACACGGAGAAAGGGTACCGGGTACCGCGCGGGAGACAAAGAGAGGAGAAACGGATCACTGCACATCGACAAACAAAAAATACAGGGGACTTTCTTATGGGAACAGTTGAACAAAGGGGATGTTTTGTTGACTTAAACCACGAAATACGTCATCGACTCACTGTTAAATGCCTAGGTTGTCCTTTACGATGGAGAACAGGCTTATGTTGCCTAACAGTAACAGTGTGGAGGTTGAGGCGAGACCGACGTGGGAAATAATATTGTCTGAAAATATGTTTACAGTAGCGGTGCGACGGTACGATTCGTCCGATGGGCTTAGCGAGAGCTGGCGCCCGTCAGAATTAATTCAGCAGGTGGTAGATCGCTATACTAACTACCGTGCTTTCTAATGAAGATAGCGCTAGGTTTCCAGGAGGTGGTTAAGTAGAGTCAACGATTGAAACTGAGGGCCTTAATTTCAATCGATATTTAAAAAAGTTCAAACAATATTCTTGAAAGCCCGAGAATTTTTTTCTCGACTAGAAATTAGTAAATTAAAGGATATCACTACAAATCATTATAAACATATGCCTTGTATTTATTGTATCACCTGCTTGACCCTCTCCGCCTTCCAGTTGTTATACACCAGTGCAATGAAATAAAAAGAATGAATATAAAAATCGATAGTATCAAAGCATTCATGTATAGATTTGGAAATGTGCTCTCGATCGAACTACCATACTCTCGAACTGTTATGTTATACATTCAAAACATCTCTATAGATGGGGATCACTTTCCATACATTAATTGTTGCTATGCCTGGTTAGCCTCTAGCAAACTTGTTTGACTTGTCAAAGGAAACTTTCTTCAAGAATTGTGCATAGATTTAGACCTTCATTATGCATTAGCCTCCCCGATATAGCAGCAATCGAAAGAGCAATAGCCCATATTCAAGTCAGGGTAAATATAGCAGAGCTGGGGGGTAGAGTGCCCTATTTCAATAGGTCATATTTATCAATAGGATCAAGGATCAATAGCAGAAACATTTAACTTATTCGTGACCAAGGGCATATCCAGGATTTTTTAAGGCCCGTTTTTTTTTTTGCTCAATTCATGAGAAAATATTAAGCGGCGAATCAGCCAACCGGTTAATAAGCGGGAGGTGGGGGGGGGGGGGGGGGGTAAGGAGCACTATTTCAGCGGCGAATCAGCCAGGGGGAATAGGCAGGGGGGGGGGGGGTGAACAAACCTTTTTTTTTCTCCCTCAACACCCACTTGCCCCCCTTGACCAATAACAAAAAACAAAAATTACTTCTTTCTTGTTTTTGCCAGGGGGGGGGGGGGGGAGGAAGACAATAGATAAAACACAGATGAAGTGTGTCTTTAAAAAAGTAAAACACCCCCCTTTTGCCAAGGGGGGGGGGATGTTTGAACACCACAAACACCCCCTCCCCCCCCCCTAAAAATGCCCATGTTCACTACCTCTATTTGCAGAGTTACTTACTGCCCATTATGCCTCCTGGCACATAGGGCAGCAACAAAAGTCTTCCACTCCTTCCGATCCTGGGCCAATCTTTGGATTGTATCCCATGTGTGGTTCAGGGCTTTAATTTGCAAAGTGACAGCTCTTAATCTATATAGATGGTAGGCCTAATCACCCTTTACACATTCACTGACTTGGCAATAACACCCAGGATTTAAGTTTGGCCACTTTTGACTAACCAAGAAAAAAAACACTTTTCATAATTACATGTAAAGTATTATCGATTTCAAGATTTTGAACCTAATAATTGTAACAAAACATTTTACATCTATGAAAATGTGACCTGACATAACATGAAGACTTGAAGTTCAATACTAAATACCATACGTGTCGATGTTCTTTTAAAACCATCCAAATTTTAAATATGATAAAGTTTTAATAAACATACAATTATTGTTCCATTATTCGGATTTTGATTGTTTAGTCAAATCTAATTTCTTGTAAGCTTTTTTATTTCTACTTAAAGGTAAAGACCAGTATTGGCAACGCCCCAATTTCAAAAAATGAAATGGAAGCTCTCATTACCAATCATGTGAAAGAATATGTTTTGACTAATACATGATGATAAAAAATTTGCCGGGAAACCGCCTACTAATTCATATATTTGGTAAATTTATTTCTCTCATGGTCTGGTGAGAGAGATAGGGTAGTCCCATATACATCTTTCTGTGTATAGTGCTTGTAAATTTACGAAGAATGGGCCAAATTTCTTATCATTTTGATGATTCCAGAACCTTGCAGATGCTAGATGCTAGATGATCAACCTTTTCTGATCGATTCCACAACGTTTCTTTCACAATGCAATCGCATGACCATTACTGGTCTTTACCTTTAACTTTGCATTGTGTCCCATTTGTTGTTGTTTTTCTTTCATGAAAGCTAAGGAGGCTAACGTCATATTATGTCTTTTGTAGCACTAGAATATCACTTTAAACTTCCAATTCTGAGAGAAATCAAAAAATTAAACTTTATTCAAAGGAAATGTGTAAAATTATACATTTCGAAAGCTAAACAAGTAATAACATAATTTTTTTGTCACTTTTTCAGTATTCCTTAAATTCCTGGAATTATTTCATTACCTGAATATTTCCTTGACAAAGCCGGAATGCTTTTGCATCCATGCTGTCCACTAAGTGGATATTATAACGCTCCAAAATCCAAAATCTTGCAAAAACAATAAATTTCGTATTTTGTTCCCTAAAACGCCACGTCCAGCAACCCTCCCCCCCCCCCCTCACCCCCTTCCTGAAATGTTATTGATGATGGTTAAGTACTTTATGAGGTCTTGAATGATGCGTTTTATCAGAGTGGAGGACACTTACAGAATGTAGAGAGGAACAGGACTGTGTAGTCTGTCTTTAAAAACTTGGCTGATCAGGAGTCTCTAAAATGGGATGTGAGGGGATGGGGGGGGGGGGGGAGCGCACAAGTCCAAAAATCTTCCACTGATATAACATACGATCCTTTCACGATCTATTAATCCAATGATTATCTTTGCTTAGACTACAAGAGCTCCATCTACGACGAAAATAGTTTTTACAAAAGTCACTCTGGACCACTGACATCTAGTGCTTTGGACAGTATCTGTTCGCTATAACATTCAGATACAAAGTCATGTAGGTCGCGCCAATTTAAGATGCAAATGTATAAAAGTGACACACATTTTCGACATTGGCAAATTGGTATATATAATTTTTTAAATAAATCAATTAGTATTTATTAAACAAAATCGAAGTGATAGTAACTGAGGAGAGGTTATCAAAAGGGTGGTGGTTAAAGGGGACATAGGTCTTTCAAAATTAAGAGAAGCCTGATTTTGTTAAGAATATCCTTTGGATCAACCGAACCGAGAGCGCATCATTCTATAGTCTTACAATGTTTAATGGGCCCCCTATATAAAAGAACGATTTGTCTCGTGTATTTGATATTTATTCTTTCAAAAGAAATATAGGCACTATTTATGCAAAGCTTTTGATCGCCTAAATTAGAGTTGTAAAGGGAAATTACATATATAAAATAGACCGATTTACCCGTCAGTCCTGAAATCACACTTTTAGTTTGTATTCGATATGTACTCTTTGTTGAATTTGTGTGCAGTTATATTCAAGCAAATAATAAAGATGAATTTATATAAGGCATACTGTGCGTTTATCAATAACATTGATATAAGAAATCCGATCTTACCAGCGGACAGAAAACTGACTGAGTCTGCGCCCGTGATATTTATGATGGCATCCATTGGACTCCCTCCATGCACACACTGTTAATTTATGACGTCATATCCTTGCATCATTCGACCGAACGCATTCGACACAGTAACGGGGAAACACCGCTTCACTGCATGCAATCACTTCTCTTCCCAACACGTCATTTACATACCGACTAGCAACAAGTTAAAAGCGCGGGAATTATACTCTCTATCTGCATGGAGATTGGTCTAAAATAAAGATTATTAGACACACATTAAGTTGATATCTGTTTATCATTTTGAAACCACTTCGGAAGGAAATTCGACCTATATCCGACACAACTATTGTTTCAGTGATTGAAATAGAAAGGGCATCGGGAGAATATTTTTCGAGATTACATGTCAGTGACTGATCCGTCGCTGTTTTCACGAAGTGACGGTAGTGAAAAAAAATTGCATTCACTTTGCGTTACGATTTTCCTCACTACCGTCACTTCGTGAAAACAAGGATTGTGCAATCACAGGATTTAGAGTCAACGTCAGTTCAACTTCGGTTGGAATTCCACATCGGACGGGGGTGATGTGAATCGTGTTTTGGAGAATTTTACAAGCCTTTGTTACAAAATTACCTTCATGATGAGAACTCTAGAGAGAAGGAAGAAAACTTGCAGGAAAGAATCTCTTTTAAATACTTCCGGACTTGTAAGTATATGCATCATAGTTTTTCAGCTTCTTATATCATAAAGTGTTGCTATCGTGTTATAAATTATTGCAATGTGTATTTTGTATTTCATATTTCATTTCAAAAAATGTTTTTGCATTTCTGAATTATAAACTGTATTCAAGTAAGTTAACATATAATTGTAATGGGACTCTTCATGACGTCAGTAATGGATGGATGTATGTGATGTCATCGTTGCATTTGTTTGAGAGGATTTACTTATTGTATTCCTTAAAAGTGTTTGGCTACAAAATAAAAACAAATATTTAGTTGCCACTTTTTTTCTACTGATTCTCGCTCAGACTTCACACCTTTATACGCCCATACCTCAATTAGTAAACAAGATTGTAAACAATTATCGTTGTAATGTGATTAACCCACCGCTGCATGTAGAATGCGAGAGGAGGGAGGGTGGGGGGGGGGGGGGGGAGGGGGGGGGGGCTGGGAGTTCACGGTTCTCTTCTTAACCCTAAGAGGTGTGAATCAGGATATCTTATACAAGACCTAACACCGTCCCATGTCCGTAGAGGCAGGCAATGACGTACCTGTGAGAGGTTCTTCTTACCTACCTGACGAGGATCACTCGTCGGATATTGTTTAGGGTTGGTTGTTTTCAGGATGGATGAATCATAAGGTGAAAAGTGAGTCCCGATTATCGCTTTGAAGACCAGTCTCCTGTTATCATAGAACCCATCATGCAGGGACAGACATCACACACACACCTTACCTGTCTCACGATGCTGTGTTCGGTGACAGGACACCAGGTGATAATACTGCAGTATAGTAAAAGCTAGGACAAGACAGTAGTTGAATCCAATGACCGGGGTAATTCTGTAAAGCGCTTAGAGACGTCATATAAGCGCTATATAAAAGCGGAATTATTATTATTATTAAGGATGACACGAGGATCTAACTCAAGGTGTGATATTTTGACACTGGTCTGAACCATAATTTTCAAGATTTCTCTTAGTTTCGAGCATTGCAGTAATGTTGTTTTTAATATGATAAGAATTGCATTTACGACAATAATGTCGTTTTGTCCAGAATGTTCTCAAAATAAAAGATAATTAAGGCAACTAGCGGTTTCTGGTTGTGCAAAATAAATGCCATGCTTTCTGCGACGTCTAAACAAAATTGCCTTAATTTAACCATGTTCTCAAGATTGAATGGATTGGTTTGGTTTATTGCAAAACCACATCAAACAAGCAGCTCGCAGGCTGAAAATGTTCAATTTACAACAAATTTAGAATATAGAGAGATATAAACATACAGTGTACACAAAACTAAAATACACATTGGAAGTCAACTTTTGAAGACATTAGTTAGCATTTGTAAAATGAAATCGAAACTGCAGAACAAAGTTAATTGTTTAATGTATAGTAATACACTTTCATGTTGAAAGATCAAGACAGTAAAAAGGAGGGAACGTTATGGATCAAGAGAACTTGATCCATATGTTTTTTAACACAGGTTTAGGAAAAGATTACAGAAAATATAAATCCTATAATCACTTCCTCCCACTTTGTTGTCGATCCCCTCACCACCTCTCTCTCTCTCTCTCTCTCTCTCTCTCACACACTTTATTTCTGTCTCTTATAATACATGTATTTATTTATTTTTGTACAAAGAGGATTATGATTTGAGGACAACATCATGCACACAAATTATGAAAACTTGCCAATCGTTACACGAATACAATGCATGTTTATTATTGCTTATTTATCAGCGTCATATAGTGGAATATATTTACAAAATATTGTTTAAACATCATTGCAAGTAACCTGAACGTTTTTAAAAACATTTATACACCGAATTTAGAGGCTTGAATCATCAAAAGAGATGACATACATCTAAATATATTACACTGTGTAAAACCATCCATGCCAATAAATTCGAATCCAAGGCAAAAGATTAACCACGTGAACAACATTACATAATAACATTTTGAGTATAAATCTTTGTTACATTATATCATAACGTACCTCATGGAAAAGTGCCAACATTATATCTCCATCAAACTATAATTTGCCATTACATAGCTATAGTTGCCAAGAACAGGAAATCATGCTTTTGAACAGAAAAATCACTTTCAATCAAAGTGAAATTGAAAAATTAAACGGGGGTTCCATGAAATGTAAACAACAGTTTCGGATGTACCATCTTACACACATTTACAGCAAACTAATTATAAACTATATCACTGTATCTTGAAGATATCCTACACGACATGTAAACCATGCGAGTGAGTTTTTTTTTTATTAATAAAGAAAGTTGATGATAGATTAACCTTTAACGAATGATAAAGGAAATGTAATTTCAAATATATTTCATTGCCAAGATCGAAACCTCAAACAAAGTTGACCTCTAAACTAAGTTCTTGAGGCTCTGACGTCACATCCTGTATTGACGCATTGTTTAGGCATTATTGACTTTGGAATATGAATGATAATAATAAGGTTAATTTTTAAGGCGCCTATAATGCTATGTTTCTAGGCGCAAAAATTAGGACCGAACTAAATATTTTTAATTTTATATAACGCCTTTAACTTTACTAAATTTTAATAAAATTATAGCCTTTTTGGTGAACATCCTTGGGTTTTGCCAAGTAAGATTATCTGAGGTATAAACAATCCACTCTATACGATACTTAATACAAAAACAGGTGCGGGGGATATGTTTAACATAGTTTTCAGGTCTATGTTTATTTTTTCGTCGTTTTGTAATCGCTTTTATTTCACAAAGTGATTACATAGATCATCCTGAAAGCCATTTTCTTGCCCTATTCACCTTCCGACGTCTCCGAGTGTAACCCAGTTTCAGCCCAATACCATAAACATATACCTCTGTTCGGAATACAGAGAGGAGGAGACCTTGGAACTTTGATCCAATCATAATGTTGACCATGGGAAGACAAACCTAGATATAATCTCATCAGAAGTTTAGTTTTGAATCACTTCTGACATGATCGACACAAAAAGTGCACTCAAATATAAACTTACAGGTGAAACCAATTCTGGTCATCTATAGATCTATATATCTATCATTGTACTGGATATAATGATTAATTGATTGACATAGAAACAAAATAAAAATAATGAATAATGAATAATAATGATGATGACAACAACAACAATATAATAATAAAACAATAATAATTATAGTAGTAATAATAATTAAAAAATAATACCAATAGTCGTGGTTCATATAGCGATTAATAATTACATTTACGACGTCTCTAAACGCTTTGCAGTACTCTAGGCATGTTTAGCTCTGATGTGCATGTCAATCATAGTTTCTGGATAATGATTCCATAATTAATATGATTTTGTCATGGCAACCGTTATTCCTAATAATCGTCTTCGAATAAAATAAAGCCTTGCATTAAAAAGTTTGTCTAAAAGTTTGTGTCTAAATCCTGACGGATTACATTCGTGCTTGCATAACCCACGTGTTATAACGAGGGTGGAAGACGCAATTAATGAGCTTTATTGAAATAATAAAAAGCCTTTGAGAGGGAAGGATAGAATATAATCATCTAATACTAATCTAATCTAAGCAATCATTATACGCAGACAACAAAATACATGTCGTATGGTATATTGCTTCAGTCAAGGAACTATTACTCATCGAGCTAAACTCTCCTATACATCATCTTATTCTTAACAGTTGTTTCATTTCCATGTCTTTCTGAGTTATTCTTGTAAAGTGCCCCGCCCTCCCGTTGCAAGTAATGTTATGTTGTATACTGTTGGATTTGCTTGGCAAGAAGTCAGAATTCAGTCGTGTTTTGCCACTTTTATCCTACAGTTCCATTCTTCAAGGTTCAGAATGATAATATAAATAAATATACAGGCCTATTATTTCTGTATTTAACTGCGCGATAATGTAATTTGATTTGGAATTATGAAAAATTCCAATTTCAATTAGAGTTTATTCATCAATATGAAAAACTGTGAAATTCTTCAGGCCTCTTACCCGTTTTTACAGATCATAATCTTTACTGTAGGGGGTTTAGTAAGTTATACTTGAAAATCGCTTTATATTTTGCATTCACTCATTAGTCCATAATAAGTGGAGTTTCGAAAGTTTTTAAAAATAGTACACTGGCTCAGCAAGGGCAACTTTTTGATAAGAATCACGCAAATATTACCAATTAACATGCAAATAGAAACCATCATTGGAAAGTTTTGTTACGAATCGAAAGCTATTTATCACCTCACGTGCTTTTCCTGTCACAAGAAGTACTGTTTATTAAACATTGTAGAGGTCATTTGTGGAGTTCAGTTTGTCTATAATTATGATGTTTCATAAGCCGGTGGCAAAAAAAGATACTGAACATATTTATTATACTGTCCCTTCTCTATCTGTCTGTATACGCCCCCTTGCTCTCCCTTGCTTTCCCCCTTCCCTTCCCCTTCTTTCAATCGTTGTATGTCTGCTTACCTGTCTCCCCTTCTCTCTCTCTCTCTCTCTCCTTTTCTCTGTCTCTGGCTGTCTCTCTCTCTCTCTCTCTCTCTGTGTCTCTGTCTCTCTTGTCTCTGTCTCTCTCTCTATATATATATCTGTCTCTATAACCCAATCTACCGCCTCTCGTCCTATATCTCTATAGTCTAATAATATTGGATATTTATATAACGCACATAAACCACTATTCATGGTGCCCAAGTTACCCCTTTACTGTCAGTATGAAACTTTTCTTCTAATGTGTCGATCAGCCCCTCTCTGATGACGCATCCTTTGTTTTAATTGTTATTCTTCTTCGTTTGTTATTTGTCTTGTTTATATAGAGGTGCTCGTCAACACTGGTTAGACTATTGCCATCAATTTTATTGTTATTTAAAGCGATACAATTATAGGTATGATTAGGTCTCAAAGTAATACATAATGTGATATTTTTTTATTTATAAAATTGTCACCATAATTATGCTTTAAGGGTACCTGATTCTTTGTTTGTATTTTTTATTTAAGCAATCAAATTAATGCTAATAATAGATTCATGTTGATCGAGGGTTCGAAGGAAAAAAAACATCTGGTGAGTGGCTCGATAACCAAACACACACAATTGAAATAACCTATCTGCTAATTTTCAATGTCAAACATCGCATGTTTCGTCTAAAGGCTGAGGTGTCAGAAAACGTGTATAAATATGTTGTAATATGATTGACCTTTGATGTATAACATTGAAATTAAATAGCATCAAGTGTGTGAGTTGTATGGTGCTTGATAACTTGTTTTTAATAAAAATCAAACTGATTTGTTTTGTTGTTCTAATGCAAGTGCACAAGAACGCTTAAAATGAAACTGGTATTGAAACAATTGCACTCTCATAATCATAGGCAAATATTAATTCGGTGTTATAGCGAGAGATGTTGTAAATTGATATATCACAACAATGTAAACTGATAATCAGTCGAGTCCATGACATTTGATCTCCTTTCGGTTATGTTGTGTTTATGCAACATCGCCATACAAGTCATGTGAGAGAAGCCATATCCTTGTTTAAAACACATATTCCTCATTCAACGATACTCGTCATGCTTGTTGTATGTGCATGTATACTGTGAATGAGGAATGCTTCCAGTTTGAGATAATGATCATTAGTACCAGTATGATTAGTTTAGGCAATAGTTTGTTTGATGAGTTAATGTTTACATGAATGGTGACTCATTTTTCTTGTTTTACACATTTCTTACGTTGAAAATGACGAAACAACAGCTAACAGAAGAAACGTTACAGGACAGACTGATTAAGACAGATGAAAGAGAAAATTTCAAGAGGTAAGAAACAAACATATATATTCATGAACTGTATATCAAGATGTCCAATAAAATAATATTGTACGCTATATACTTTATGCTTGATTTTGTATAACCATTTTCACAAAGACTCCGAAAGAAACCATTTTAAAAGTTCATCCACTTCACTTATCTCATCTTTTCCCTGCCACGTGATTTGCGACTTTCTACTGAAATAGACGTGTTTGTTGTATATTATAAAGCGCCTTTCCGTAAGACACAAGGCGCATAAACAAGAAATACTTGCCAACAAACAAAACTAGAGAATATTATCATACGAAGCTTACATTAATTACAAACAGAGAGGAATATTACAACAAATTAGAAAAAATGTATTTTCAGACACTTCTTGCAAACTGTGAAAGTATGGCAATTCTTAAGTACAGGGGGTATAGGAGTTCCTGGTTTCGGGGGCAATAACGGAAAGAGCCCTATTAACTATCTGTTTATAAATAGTCTTCTTCTTTTCATATAATTATATGTAATGTAGTTAAAATAGTCCATGGGCGCATTCAATGATCTTGACACTCTTTATACTGGATTGTATTAATATGCTTCTAAAATTGTAGGAATATTATCATATTGACGGGACTTTTGCATTCGCGAACACGAGCCAATGATGATAAAAGAACAATGTTGGATGGAAATTGGGTCCTTTCAGCAATCTAAGCCACGTGGGGGCTAAGATAAGACAGAGATGGGGCCCTCTGAAGACAAAGAATTAATTAATATGTTAATTAGACAGAGCTTAGTATTGAGGTTATAAGGCAACAATCATTTGGAACTCACCGCAGTTATTAAGTAGAGGGACGCCATGGCAAAGTAGTGTTCATTAGTGACCTCAACACCCCCTTACAATATTAGTGTACAATTATTACCGAAGAGAAGTGAGAGACGATGAAAGAGGAAGAGAGAGAGAGAGAGAGAGAGAGAGAGAGAGAGAGGGAGAAAGAAGGGAGAGGAGGGAGGATGGGTTGTAATGTGTTATTTTGGGCTGTCCATTTAATCTGTTAAATAGGATTGTTCAAAAGACAGAAATAAACTAAGTAGAATTTTACTGCATTTTGCATACAATTCTATTGTTCATTTGAAATTCTGGCATATTTATTAAATTCTAATCATTTTTATTTCAAAGTTTTGTATTTAGCCCTATTACAATATGTCACAACAGATGATTTTTTTTTAAATTTGAAATCATGACAAGGGTTAAAATCATTTTTTTTCTAAACCTTTGTATTTCGCCGTATTATAAATTGTCACGAGATGATACATTAAACTATTGTATCGTGATCAAGCTAAAATTAAGACCGTGATAACTTTTAATTGATTAATATAATTACTACTTCGTAAGTAACAAACAAACACCTATGTGGGTATAAACGTCTTCATCTGAAGGTTCTTGTTCTACTTGCCAAGTTTATTTCCGACATCTTCTTACAAACCACAAGATTAGCTTTTAACGTTTGTGTCAGACGCACCTGTTCATGATAAAAATAAAATATATAGTTACTAATTGATTTTTTGGTTAGACTTTGATTACAAAATGGAAAGGAAATGAATGGAAATGGGCGGTTAGATAAAGAGTTGAGTGTGGGAGAGAGGAGAATATAATGACAGATGTAGAAATGATCTTTCTCATAAAATGTGGTTTGGGACTAATCAAACCTTTAAACGCTATTTCCTCTCTTTATAATTTGTCTTACAATTATTGAGATACTTCCCGAAAGATTCATCCTTCTTTTTACTGCTGGTGTCATTAAAACAATCTATCTGTCAAGGTATCTTCTGTAAGTACGAAAGTTGATTGCAACATTTTCCCACACATCTCTGTTTTCTGCCATCTTAGTACACCCTGGCAGTTTCATTCCACTCCATGTCTTAATGTTCCCCTCCCAGTTAGTTCTTAGTTTGCCTTTTGGTCTGGTACCGTCTGCTTTTCCTTCTAACGAATCTTTCAAAATGTATTGTAAGTCATTAGACCAATACAAATATATATTAAAAAAATTATGTAAATTCAGCATCACTAGTCCCCAACACCATAAAGAGGCAACAGGGCTAAAGACGTCGTTACAAAAAGTATTAAGGGTTAGCATCTGTTTTTAGATTATCCTTCTATATATTCACAACTTACAATAATACCTTATTTCATATATTTTGTATTGAACTGGATTTCATATATCACGCCTTAAGGATTACCACTGATCTAGAAGTTTGTTCTAAGAGTAAATCTCAAGGTCTGACATCTTACTCAAAAGCCTCCTTTCATCTTGAAGATCTTCGAGTCTTTTTATAAGCGGAAGTTAATTGGTAACCATCACTCAAGCAATCCATCCCCCAAATAGTTGCTATCTTCAGCCTTGGGATTGAAATCCTACGTCTGAAACCCCAAGCCCTCTGTCTCAAAGGTTTACCTGTCATAACCGACCCGACCTCAATCTCCTTCGTATTGAAAGAGTTTCGTGTAAATCCGTAGTCAGGAGACACCATTTCCCCCTTTTTAGGAGAGAAATAGATAATTCTAGATCACCCCATAGTCCTTGGGAATACGATCCACTCATCAAGGAAAGATTGGATAGTCCCAGGGAGCAGCATTGTCTAGTGGACCCAACCCAACTTGCTGAAGATGCGTTCACGCTCTAAACCACTAATAATAGCAGATTCTACTCCTTTCCTCACCCTTTCCAGTCCAGACGGACTCGAATTCACCCTTAAGCATTAAGGATGTGCGAAATGATAAAGCGGTTGATTAATCCCAAAATGCCCTTGACATTATTGTCAATATTTCATCAATTAGGGTCATCAATTATAACAAAAAGATTCCTACAATTATTTAAAGATATTATTATACAAAAAAAGATTCCTACAGTTTGTAAAACATTGCAATCGGACATTGCAATGGGGCCGGTTTTTTAATTTTTTATTCTTTATCATTTTTGTATTTTGTATATAGATTAAACAATGAGTCTTCTCCCGACCACAGCTTAAAGACCTCCAATTAGTGGGAGGGGAAAGGGGTACGAAGCGTAATTTGTTGAGTTCGTGGTAATTTCATAATTTGTCTGTCTATTGTCCATCACGGTAAGTTAGGAGAAAAGGTATGAGTCACAAGCAGCGTAGATTAATCTTATTTTCCTTTTCTAACAAACTGACACCAACGGTCACCATACACGATCTCTTCATTATTATTCATCCGTAGAATTTATCACTGGTAGACGATTAAAAAAAAATCAAAAAATCATATAACAATTTTCATTGTAACTTTACCAATAAATGAATTTGTGAGTGTAAAATTATGATATAAACATCCAGCATCTAAACCGGGGTCGTTCGGTTCTTATTCAATCTTATTCTAAGTACTCGTCGAGTCGTCTGCAACAGAATCCATGAATCAAACACCTTAATGAAATATAATTGTTTTGTCGGCCATGTAGATAATGGCAGCCCAAGACTTGCCTGAGGGCGTATCCCTCTTTGAACGCAGAATAACATTAGGCCTACACGAGATTATAGTAGAACCTGTTACAATAGTTGCGTGCTAGATCCTGCTTTAAGACGGAATGGAATTAAAATCTCAGATTCAATAAGCTTTATACAGATATATTCGTCTTATAATATAGGGACGGACATTGGTCATGCACGTGCCCCCAATACATAGCTGTTTCCCACAAAATAAAGAATGTTGAAAACGTGCAACAAATCGTGTAACAGACGGATATATATGATATAAATATAGCTGAAATATTCCACGACCTTATGTGAACATTGTCTAATGTTAGCTTATGACATGACATCATGAGTATCTTTCAACTGTTCTATTTTTAATGATGAGTGACATTGCTACATCTTCTTCGAATTGAAGATGGAAATGAAACGCTAACTCATTCATGCTTCACTTGAAGTCCCTCAGGAATCATTTCAAATGACACACAGGTTTGGTTATGGGTGATTCATGGCTCAAAACGAAGGACCGCTCTTTTCCTTCGCCCGTACTCCTGGCTATTTTGGTTGTGACTGCACTAATTGATATCTTGAGGTGGATTGTGGCTCGTCAGTAACGTGCTGTAGATTAATCATAGACCTTGTACGCCGTGTATGTAAATCATGCGTTTCGTGCTCATCCTCCGTCTGGGTGTATAGTAAGACCCAGGGGTGATGAGAGACAGAACTTAACATGTGTGTCCTTTAAAAACAATCACTTTTCATTTACATCTTACAGGATTAATGACCCGATTTATAGCTATGACAAAATATGGTTTTACGATAATACAGGAAATTTGAACTACAGAAGAAAATGAAGAAAAAAAGAGAATAGAAACGGAAAAAGAGAATCGAAAATTATCGCAGTGCAAGCGCTCATAAACGGAAAAGGAAGAATAAACGATGTCAGGTTACCATGGCGATGAAGCTAATTAACACAAAACTGGGCGACAACCAGGCAACATAAGTCATACAACGACAATATAAAGCATATGATAATAATGATAATACGGCGGATATGAATGAGAGCTATAGTGAGCTCTTGAACACATTGGGTACTCGAATCTAATATACGACTAATAATTATCAGCACTTCCGACGTTCAGATTTGAGCCTTAATTGATGCATGCACTGTAATGTGGAATGGTATTTGATTACAGTTACCATGCAACTTATATAGATCAGATCAGAGTCATTGAACTATTGTAAACATCAATGCACTATGCAGAACAAGAACGATAAACATGAGTGTGCAAAGAAAACGCAAACACTGAATAATGTACACTCCTTATATCAGTCAGACTGTATCAGTGTATTAAGAATATTTCACCTTTTTGCCCGAATATGATTTACCTTTACAAAGATTAAAAATGTTTATCATGTTTATCAGCAGAGGTATTCAGTTTGGAAACCACATGCGATCCCGTACATGATTCCAATACCTTGATTCTTGAATGAGTTAATGTATTGAATTACTAGTATTAGCCCAGCTGTACAAGAAAACATACTTCTTCTACGACATGAGCAAGGGAACGGCAAGTTGCGATTTTAACAAAGTCAGCAAATCATGAGGGGCACCTCTGTAAACTGCATAATTTGATTAGGAAGTTATTAAGTCATACACAGTACATGATTCCCTTACACTTTCTTATTAAACAAAATAATACGTCGCAGGTTTATTTTTTATTTTTTTATTAAGAAAGATTAAGATTTCACTTGAAATGTTGGTCGGTTTACTGTTTGCCATCAACCTTAATCCAATCGAATGTTACAATGACACTACACAAATTATCTTTTATGTGAGTAATGAACATGCGAGGGTACTTTCCTTGGTTTTTAGCTGTCCGAATAGCCTACCAAAGGTCTTGTTGTTGTTTGTTTATTTGTTATTATGGGGGTCAAACATTCACAGATATTCCCTTCACAGCGTTGGCTCACTCCCCAAACAAAGCCAATTGAAGAACCACGCCCTTCTTTCAGCTTCTTTAGCTTTAAGGGTATACATCCCGACACCCTAGTGGGAACTCGTATTCCTTGACATGGGTGAATCTCAGCGGGTCGACCTAGACTAGGAAGGGAACGTTTTCCGTTACTATTATCTGCCCCCATTGGGCATTCCGTTCTACCCGATGTTAACCCTTCCCCGCCTACTTAAAACAGGTGTGTGCTAATTCAAGAAAGGGACAGCTTATAATATCATCCATACTACTCCGACAGAACTGATATAACTGGCCGATCATCATTATTTTATGCAACTGTTATTGCTTATACTTGC
This sequence comes from Strongylocentrotus droebachiensis, assembly GCA_035222895.1. Lineage (NCBI taxonomy): Eukaryota > Metazoa > Echinodermata > Echinoidea > Camarodonta > Strongylocentrotidae > Strongylocentrotus > Strongylocentrotus droebachiensis. Next base: position 60,562 of record JAVYIG010000364.1, read on the forward strand.
AGATAATTAAAATATGCGATTGTCGTATGTGAGAGCTAAGTGGCTGAAGCTAACTGGAACGGGAATAATAAACAACTATATAATAAAATTAAGAAGACAAAAAGGGGGGGGGGTAAGAAAAGAAAGTCGGAGGAAAGGAGAATTGAGAGGAAAGAAACAAGAAAGAAGAGCAGACAAGGACTAAACATAAGGTGTGGACAAAATAAAAAATAAGAATGATTAGACCATTTTAGATTTGAAGACAAATTGAATAACTGATTGTGAGGAGAATAAGATAAAGAATGGCTATAGCATTTGAAGAAAGTGACCAGAGTTGAGAGTTAAATGAAGAGCAGGTGTCGTCAAATCACAAACAGGCCACATCCGTCCGGGTGTGTAGCTAGCTGAATATGACGACGGTGATTAGTTTAAGGCAATGTGCGTTGCCAACCTACTGATTGATCTTGTTGAAGTCAGAATTGTTTGGCTATTTTCCATTGATACCGCATCATTGCTCATCATTTTAGAACGATTAGTTCACTTGCTTATTTTTCTTCTTCTCATTTCTAAGGCGACGCATGAGATGGTGTAAGAAAGCGATAGGATTTTAGTATCAGTGTTTTTAATTGCATGGGTATAATGAATATAAACAAAGGAGGGATAAATTTTAAACTCGGAGATAGATAGAAGAAGAGAGAAGGTGAGAGAGAGAGAGGGGATGTGTATATGTGTGTGTGTGAGAGGAAGAGAGAAAGAGAGAGAGAGAGACAGAGATGGAGAGAATGGGGCTAGTATAGATAAGCTGTAAATATTACAAAGAGATCACTTTGCTCACCGAATACGAAGTAACGGTTGTGCAGATATTAATTTCAAAATGGTGGGGGTGGGGTGCGGCTCCCAGCCCCCATCTTGTGCCTTTTGGGCCTATTCGCTTCGCTTCATCAAGCTAATGATATGAAAACCCGTTCCGGAACTATTCTTAGTACCCTCATACACATGTTTCACATGATTTCCTTCCTCTTTCAGGAGAACAATCATCGTAGAGAAGCAACTTGGAACGTTTGGTTTCGAGCTTCAGACCTATGCTATACATCACAAAGGCCGGAATGAAGTAGAGCTATGTACCTATGTTTGTGATGTTCATCCTGATGGTCCAGCATACCTATCTGGAATGAGAGCAGGTAGGTTGACACGAAATGAAATGATATCAAATTTTTGTTTGCATGTTTTTTTCTTTATCATGCTTAAAGAACTGACATGTTTAGACCTTACTTCACATCTTAAACATGACAGGAAGAGATGAACTATAACAAACAAAAATCTTTATAGCCTTTGCGGCAAATTGAGCTCCGTTTCAAACTCTATCGAATTCCGAAGAATAGATGAATATATTCTGATCATATTCTACTTGAAAAAGAAAGGGAGGTAAGTGACGTAAGTCCCATCCTCTAATTCTCATCTTCCTTTGAGTCTTGTAATGTGTTTATCTTTTTATTACATTACAAAATGTCTTGCTTCATGCCATCATCAATATGACAATGCACGCCCTCTTATTTAAAAACGACTATCGTTTTTTCTTAATGACTGTTTGCGAACCTTTCGATGAGTACATTCATAATGGTTCGAGTCCCTGTCTGGAAAAAAGGAAGACATTGTCGATTTGAAGAGTGTTCCATTTATTGGGACATGTCGCACCAAGGACCAAACTGAATCATCACCATGCACGGATAGCCAGCTTCCTGTAATAGAACTCTTCATGCCTCGACTAATCTTTTGTCATGACATAGTTACCATGACAACCAGAATGAATTGTAACCAAACGCGACAGCCACTGTCTGCTCTAGAATGCATCGTACCCGCCCAATCCAGGCCATAAACAAGGATTGAGTGTCATCGAATTGATCATCGCTTTGATATCCATGATGTTGCATAATTTCACCAATTTACAAGAACATAAGAATCTCATCGATTTTAATAGAATAAAAGCTGAAGAGTGATTAAAATGACAACATACTATACAAAACGGTGAAAAACATCAGCAAGGCATCAGAAGGAAACACGTGACGAACATAATTATTCAAGTAGGAATTCACTTTTAAGAAAGACCTTTAAGATGTGTTTGAAATAAGTGAGAGAGAAACAGAGAGAGAGAGAGAGAGAGAGAGAGAGAGAGATATGAGAGAGAGAAAGAAAGAGAGAGAGAGAGATGAGAGAGAGAGACAGAGAGAAAGAGATAGAGGAGATGAGGGGGGTAGGATCAAAATTAACGATAAGAGCACATAATTATACAAGACAACGAAAAAGAATTCTGTATAATTTGCATTTATTCGATTATTCACCAGTTTGAAAATGTAATAAGAAGGAGATAAAATTGTCTAGCTTATTGACCAAAACAAACAAAAGGCGTCGAATTGTGGAGTATTAGGTCAAATTGATCTGAGATTATTTCGAAAATAATAATACGAAGGACGTAATTTAATAATTGAAACAAATCGAAGTGCACATTGCAATACCTTTTTAGATGTAATTTCGTTAGCACCGGTTGATGTACAAGACCTGTTACCTGTTTATCGTTGTATAAACACATCTTTACGAAAGCTCAACGTAGTAAAAGTCACATTCAATGAACGTCAACCATTCTCCTTTCAAAACCACTTACACCTTCACCCATTTCGAGGATGATTTTGCGAAAAGAGGATCATTTTGAGATAATCTCTAAGCAAAAGTGGACATAGTGAATATAAGGAGGTGATTAGAGCTTTTAATGATGTAGGTCATCCCTATCATCTTCGAAAGGAAATTGGACGATTTTCAGGCCATCGGACGCCACAAACTTAGGGAATGAGTTACTCTCCCTCACGGGTTCTCAAATAATTTGTCTCTCCTCGCTCTTAGGATGGGGTCGGTCATTTTAGATTGATGTCTTGGGATATCTTTTTTAGGGTGACGTCGTTCTTTGATCAAGGATAGAGAATATATAGATGAGCGAAATGAGGCTAGACATGCGAGGACAAAGGTGACGGCATAAGGGACTTCATAATATCTTAATATTGTTAACCTAATTATGAGTATACAAGGTATAGGTATTTCATCAGGTCATTAGTCATGCTGTAAAAGCAAAGTGTGATTGTATGCTGCACCTTTAATGTTACATTATATTAACGAAATCAATGAAATCCCTTGGAAACTGTTGCGATTGAACGGAATAAGTAGTAACCCAACTTCAAGACTACAAGAACTAATCGTCTCTTGCAACAATTACTGTGTGACTAGTTCGGGATATGCGATTGATTCGCATCAATGATGCATCAATCGTAACTCCTGGACAGGATGCTTCATAGGTTTACGCGATATTTCGTCTGTGCGTTGATCGAAGTCTTGTTCTGATGATTATTAGATATTGGACAAATGAAGTTTTGAAACATCGAATCCATAACCAACAATTTTCCTCATTGGTACCCCGTCTTTAACTTTGGTAACATGGTCGACTTCAATTTTCGTCAATATTCAAGTTCATGGAGATGGTCATGACGGCCTTGTCTAGGTCAGTGCTTGTTGAGTTCTTTAGAGGCATCGCTCCCAGGACTTCCGAGGGAAGGAAAGCTGGCATCCCGATTATGTCTACTCCTCCTGCTGGCAAACATGGGGTTATAGAAGTTCAGGCCATGACATTAAGACGAATCTCACGCATGTCTCCACCTCTTAAAGAATCTTCGAACATACTGAGAAGTCCTCTGGAGCATCGATTCAGATTAGACTTGCGTGACAAGAGGGTTTAGGAGGAGTTCCTTCTAGTAACATGAGTGGTAGTAAATGGTGACAGTGAGTGAAGGAGGAAGGCAGTGAGGGAAATCAAGATAAATAGAGAGAGAGAGAGAGAGAGAGGAAGAGAGAGAGAGGGGTAGATAAAGAGAGAGAAAGAGAGAGAGAGAGAGAGAGAGAGAGAGAGAGATTACGAAAGGCAGGGATGCAATAAGAATAACTGGGGAAAGACAATGAAAGATAAACAGATGGTAATTCGGGAGAACACGAACAATACTTCCCCCATTTTTATATCCCTGGAAATGAAACGAATAAAAGTCAGAGATGAAACATGAACCTGATTAGGAGTTATTTTAGGCATGGATGATACAGAATCCGATGTTGGCGATTTACTATTTCCTTCTTCACAGGCACTTTGAGCCTGTCCATGTCATTCCTTGACAGAATTAGGTTAGACGAATGGGAAAGATGTTCTCGAACTGTCATACAAAGAATGACATCTCGCATGTCTCATGAACTCTAAAGGTATTGCGCATTGGCCATCGTTGCCAACACGGATCTTGGACTAGGCAAATCATCGTCCTTCTCGAGTTCCGGTACATACAGTTAAAACTGTTTAAAGGTCGGACCCAATCGCATATCATAAATTAGAGATTGCTTGTAACGGATTTCCTTTAAACTTATTTGACCGATAAACATTCTGAAGGTCTAGTCGAAAGTTCCTCCAAGTGCAGCTGGCCATGATCCAAATTCTCGTTTTCAAGTTTGTGTCTCTTTCGTAACCACATTAACACACCCAATGTATTGAGTCAAGGAATGCCTGCTCTACTCTATAAATTCATGTATTATAATCATGCCAACTTGTGTGGTCTTGGCTAACCTTCGGAAGTCCAAAGTTCTGCAGAAATTGACCATGACGCTGCCTTTTTCAAAACACTGTTAAACCACGGAGCTATAAGAGAGATGGTTAAACCATGGTTAAATCAAACGGATTTGAGTTTGATTACGTCTAACTTTGTTGAACAAAAATAAACGAGTGCATTTGACACTACTGTTAAGCAAGCACCTGCCTCTGTCTAAAATATAATGATCTACGTCTTTGAAAAGTTAAGAGATGAATATAAGAGCCTTGGACAGCGGAGGCTATACCATTTTGTCTCGGGTGTATAGTGTCTGGTATTTTCGCTCTTTTATTTTTGATACATGAACTAGGAATGTCCCTTTACTGACCTCGAGATAACTGGTCCTTACTAAAAAAATGGATGCCGTGACTATCGTGAGAGTGATTAGGGGTGTATCTGTCTCTAATAATGGATGCTATATGTATCTAATAAGAGAGGAGAAGCCCATACGGAAGTGTTCAATGAAGAACACGATTTAGTAGTCTGAATCATGGCCCACCACTCGAGTATTCATCCCTCATGATTTGATTTGATTTGACAGCTATAGACGGATGCCCTCATACTACTTTATTCCTTTATAACTCCTCCTTTTACGCTCTCTTTGTTCTCTTTATCTCCTCTCTCACTCACCCTCCTCTCTCTCTCTCTCTCTCCTCTATCTCTCTCTCATTCTCTCCCCCCTCTCTCTGTATACTATCCCTTCTCCTCTTATTTGTCCCTCTTTTAATGAAATTATTGGGAGAATATGTCTTATTCCTAGTTATAATTATCTCTTAGAACTGTATTGATCAATCTAAAGAGTTATATTGATTGATCAACAAACTTTAGAGAAGACATAGATGTTTTGTAATCAAGAATAAACCATATTGTCGCGATTATTTCATAAAAAGAACTAAACAACAAAAATATTCGAACCTTATGTTGTCGCCCTCTACCTTCTCCCTTTCCCCTCAATTCTTTCTTTCTTCTTTCTTTTCCCAATGTGTTTCCCGTTCCCACTGAGTTATCCTCCCAAGCACAACAATTACTGCTTCCTACCACATATTTTTTTCTTCTTTATCTTAAACTGTTTCGTCTTTTGATCCCTAAAATTTCCCCTTTTATCAAAATGATTTAATTTCCCTTAATCCATTAATTTTCCATTAATATCTTGTATGTCCTATTTGCTCCATGATCATATTAAGTTCTCTATCTTTCATTTATCTTTTTTCTCTCTTTAGGTGACATCATTCTCTCTGTGAATGGTATCTGTGTAGAGCGAGCATCACACGAGACTATCGTCCACCTCATCACCGTCTCTCCAAACGCTCTCAGGTAAAAAGTTAATTCCCAGTTATCTCAGTTATAACGAATGTTGAATTCTTTGGATATGAGATTCGGAAATGCTTTTTTGTGTGGATAGTTTTGGAAATGCATGTTCATGGATAAGTTTCTATTTCCAAATTGTACCTTAAGAAGAGACAACAAAATCATTCAAAAGATTTAATTTCTTCTTGGTCACTTGTCATGCAGAGCTAAAAGCAATATTACGATCAGAGCTATACTGTCGCGTTCAAATATTCGACTATGATCATCGTGGGAAATGAAATTGAAATGTATACATGCACTGCATAAGGCCAAAAAAAAAAAATCATTTGGTTGTCCTCGACCGCCCGCTCGTCATTTTCGGGCCGCTCGCTTTTTTTTTTTTTTTTTAATATTTTTTTTTTTTTTTAATTCAATTTTTTTATTATTTTAAATTCATTTTTTTTTTTTTTTTTTTTTTTAAATAATTTTTTTGGGGGAGCAATCTTAAATGCCATACATACCATTTTATGCATTTGCAAGGATCAAAATGCGTCCCGTTACCAGTTTTGTCTTTTCAGTACGCAATTAGGTATTTATTAAACTTGCCATTTTTATTTTTCTATGTCAAAATGCCGTTCATTCAAATCAGGTTCTGAGCATTCTTAAACTCATTTTAAAGCCCATCTGTACTAGTTTACAGGAGGGATTAGACCACCCTGCAAGGTCACTGGACAGGTGGTTATCTCATCAAATCAGCTCTCAGTTAATATAAGATAAAGAGGATCATGGGGGACCAATGGTCACCGATTAGGCATTGTTTGCTACATAGAGGGCGCAAGTAGCTATAAGTAGTACAATGGAGATTTAAAAGGTGCTGTATTTCAAAACCCAAAATACTTTCTGTGTTGGTCTTGATATTCATTGTACATTAAACTAGTCTTTTACTATATTAAAGTGTTTTATAGACTTTGTTTGTTTAAATGCTTGACAATCCCAATGATTTTTTTTTTTAATGGAAAAAAAATATATTAAAAAAAAAAAAAAAAAAAAAAAAGAAGAAAAAAAAAACAAAACACACAAAAATGAAGTTTAAAAAAAAAAAAAAAAAAAAAAAAAAAAAAAAAAAATCCGCCCGCCCGCCCCTACTCCAGAAAAGCAATCGAGGACAACCAAACAATTTTTTTTTTTTGGCCTAATATAACTCAAGTTTGTCAGTTGATCAGTTGGTATTTGATTTACTTTCGGAATATTCTTCCTGTATATTCTACAATGTTCTAGTACAAAATTATAAGGACTTTACCATGTACTTCATGCCAGGGGCGTACGCAGGATTTTTTCAAGGGGGGGGGGGGGGTTAAAATATTTTGCTCCCGAAAATTTGAAAATCGCGCCGGCCGAAAAGTCGCTCAGGGGGGGGGGGGGGGGGGGGGTGGGGTAAGCGGACACATTTTTTTTTTTTTTTTGGTCTCGAAATTTCAAAATTTGACATTTTTTTGTCGTTGGGGGAGGGGTAAGGTCACCTTATTTAGGTTAGCCGTGGGTATAATTTTTTTTTTTTTTTTTTTTTTAAATAATAAATTAAAAAAAAAAAAAAACCCAAAGGGGGGGGGTTTTAAGTTTTTTTTAGGGGGGTTTACATACATAAAAATACCAAAGGGGGGGGGGTTTGAACCCCCAAAACCCCCCCCCCCCCCCCCCCCTGCGTACGCCCCTGCTTCATGCCAATACGACAATCTCTGAATTTAGTAATTTGAGATGGATAGGCTTACATGGTTCGTGCTCATCACCGTCTTACTTGATAAAATGTCAGCTGTGCTTCCTGGGAAGGATTTTTCGCGCCAAATTGGCAGAGTATGAAATAAGGAAATGATCGTCTGTACGGTGGGTTGTCAACGCTTATTGAATGTAACCAGCTGAACCTTGATTCGATGCCTATCCTCCGATGCGATTAAAATATCGATCAATCTTCACTGTTTTCCCGTTTCAACATAGTGTGTATTGCACATTGCATGCTTTAAAAGGGTGTTCCATAATTCATTCAACAAAAAAACAATTATGCATAGTCTAGTAGGAGGAAAATTATGGTATCGTGTAAGTTATAAAGAGAAAATGGTCATAATTAGGAATACAAAACAACAATAATACAAAATAGTAAAATTAAGAAGAGGATGGGGGAGTAAAGTGTTTGAATAAATTCACTAACTAAAACAAAACATGAAAAAAAAGAACAACATTAACAAATCATGCAGAAACAGCAACAAAGAAATATGACTGTTTGACCCGATGGTAAACAGAAATAACCATTATCTCATGCTTTATATGTCGCCTTAACTTTTTTTGGCGGGAAAGCCCGATATTTTTGCGATATCATCGCTGTGCTGTCTGCCTTAATCAGATGAGCACATTTTGAAGGTCGAACTGTCTGCTACAATATCATTAACGCTTTCCGTTTGGAATCATGGGAAACAAGTGCACTTCTTGAAAGGGTTTGTGGGTTGGGTGTGACCAAGGGAGAGGTTAAATCCAGGAAGATTCTGATGATGATATCATTAGAAACCATCCTTCCTGACAATCATGTGATCACGTGATAGAATCATTACCATAGACATGTAAATTGGCACAACGCATTGTTCTTCACTAGCTTTATATCTGCAAGTTTTAAAGTGATAATCATTGTGCTGTAGTATTGTGCAAACAATCATGCTACATTATAGTTTTTTTTTGCGGGAGTGTTGATTGCAACCATTAGGCGGTAAAAATGAATAATAACGCCGCAATCACCAGTAAAAATGTGCGGTAGTCAAGATGTTTGAACGCTTGACGGAGATGTTAAGATGGGGGTTCGAGCCCCTGCACTAATCTGATTGTATTGTTTGCTATTGAATGTTATATATTTTCATCCTTAGATTGGTACTCCTCTTCGAAGACTGTGTAAAGAAAGTGGAACACAACAAAAAGCTCGTAAAATTAAAGGTAAGGTAAAATCCCAAATCACAAAACATAGACATCAAAACATGGAAACAACTTGAATTCATGGCTTATTCAGTCTAAGAAGTTTCCCGAAATCTGAAAAACAGATAATATTAGCCTATTTTGTAAGCGTTGAGTCATGACCCACGGTTGGACAGAGACAAAATAGCAAGTGGTCGCAAAACATCGATCAGTCGAAAGTTGAATGTGGATTATACCATGAGCCTTTTCTCCATTATAGGGTTACGCCAATATTACCCGTTTTACGAGGGTGGATATGGTAACATAATTATACTATTTAAAAAAAACATTGTTCTGTTGTATTGATATGACCTTTTAAAAATATCGTGAATATGTCCCTCCTGTACACGCATATGAAACTCACTTTCACTTTCGTGTTTGGAGTTCCGCTAAATGCTTTCCCGATCTTCCTGTTTCAATAGATTATTACAATACACTTTATAATCAAATCCAATGATAGTGATACTGTTTCGTTTAAATGTTTTCTTGGGGGGGGGGAGGACAAACTGGAAAGAGCTATTTTCCATGTATAATGTAAACGGTGACATCGCATTTAAGATAAAAGGGAGTCGAAAAGAATGTTGAAGTAATAATTTACAAGTCTACAAAAGGCTTTGTGGAGATTTAACATGAAGAGAGCATTTCAATTTTGATTTAAAGAGGCGCGTAGCGTTTTCGCTGCAAAGCGAGGCACTTTGTAACTACAAATGCCCCTCAATAAATTTAATATAGAAAATATAAACATTTTGTAATTTGATGTGTGGTGGGGCATTTTGACTGTCTGAGTTGCATCATTGTTATTAACTGGGAAGGAAGCAAAAAGGGAAAGTTTGGATAAAGATTTCTAAACGGACACAAATCGGAAATATGTGTGAGATCCAGGAACCTGGTTGGAAAAAAATGAAACATGTGACTTGTCGATGTGTGAAACATCCATGGGTACATTACAAGCGAAAAGGAAGCATTGATTCGGGGTAACATTGGTAGATTGGGGATTTTATTCACGTGATTGGGAAATTTCTTTTTAAAATTCATTTTCAGGAGTATTCCATAAATAAAATCATGATTTATTTTCTTCTTCTTATTTCCCATTCTCTTTCCCCCTTACACTCGCATTCCCCTATGCCTCCCTCTATTTTCCATTTTCTCTCTTTTTGCTATCTTTTTTATTCATCCCTCTCTATCTCTCTTTCTTTCTCCCTCTCTGTCTCTCTCTGTCTCTCTCTCCCTCTCTCCCTCCCCTTCTCTATAACAGAGAATGCTCTACGACAAGAAGCTGGCATATCGCGCCCTCCAAGCCCAAGAAAAGAGGGTGATGCTAGGGCTAGCTAGATACGAACTCAATAGCATGACATCGTTAGCCTCTGATGACAGCGGTTTCTACTCATCCCCTGGCTCATCCCAGCTAAGCAGCAAGTCACAGTCTATGAGCTCCATCAGTTCGGGAGGATTCAACTTATCCCAGATTCCTGGCAACGAGAGTCTAGAACAAATTGCGCTTTTGGACGTCTAAGAGCTTTTGAAAATGGACATGAGTTGTGAAACGTTGCTCAAATGTGAACTGATCGACTGTGCCAGTCATAATGATAAACGCAGGACTGAAAATATTATGGAAGTCTTTGCTTTGATCGACATGACACGAACGTTTGGTGATGTCCAAAATGTGACGAAACGACGTCGACCATCATTCTTTACGACATGCATAACCATGATAACAGTAACAAGAAATATCAAGCCTGGACATTAAAGATAGCCGTCGCTTCCTCTCTATGCATGTCTATGATAACTTATCCAAGTTAAAAGAGTGCTTGCTTTCATAAACCAGGGTTAATCTAATTTACTCTTGCAATTTAGAAGCTGGAAATATACAACTAACAGTGACTAGTGGCAGATGTCTAGTCCACTGGCGTAGTAGGTCTCTTTTATTACCTCTCCAAGAGCAAGCCCCCCCCCCCCCTGACTACGTCACTCATTGCCTCGTCATCTGCGTGTAATCGTGTACCTGTATATTTTGGGAATCATTATGTTTACATATTAGAACCAGTCTTCTAAACTTTATGGAAAGGCAGGGGCGGATCTAGCTTTTTGCTAAGGGGGGGGGGGGGTTGACCAAAATAATGACGATGCGGAGCATCGTCCACGAGCCACGAAGCGGCGAGCCGATTTTTTGGGGGGGGTGTTTATTTGAACCCCGTAAATGATGTTTTCCTGGCATCTATTAACACAATGGAGACCATAAAAAGCAGTGCATGATAACGTCTTTTTAAATCAAGTAACAGTTTAATACACAGTTATATCCAGAGTTATCATGTGTTTGGTTAAGTTACCAGATGAGTTAAATATCTTCTCACAATATTTGCACTTGAAAGGGTTTCTCTCTAAAGCGTGCGTTCTTTTTTCTTTCTTTTTTTTTTTTTTTTCTTTTTCTTTCTTTTTTTTTTTTTTTTTGGGCCGCCCAAGGAGGGGGTTTAAACCCCCTAAACCCCCCCGTAGATCCGCGCCTGAAAGGTTTCCAGGACGATGACCAAGTTGAACCCAGTGAAGTTGGCTCATAATGAGACCAATGGGTGACACGACATTTGCTCCTGCGACAATTGCTCCGGGCTTTATTTCGTCTAAGATGTAGGGTTAGGGTTAGGGTTTCAATAGGGTTTTATGTTAGGTTTAGGGTTAGGTTTAGGGTAGGGTATAGTGTTGAATCCAGGGTTGAAGTTAGCCATTCGATTAGTGTATGAAATTTACAGCGGAGCAATTGTCGCCGGAGCAAATGTCATGGAACCGACCAATGAATATGTATAAGGAGAAAAGCCTGGTCGATTGCTACCGTAGATGGTGTAATATACGTTTGAAATTGGAGGCCCATGGAGTATAATGGGCATAATGATATCACTGATCTCTCCGATTATATTTTTCTTCATATATAGATATCATTCAAATACAATATATTATACTTCAGCTTTGTTGTATTTTTTCATTATACTCAACTTTTTAAGCAGTAATGTAATATGTAGGTGTGTTCAAAGTTATGAGGCATTCCCGTACTCCATTAAACGAAGAATAATTATTATGCGATATACCACACGATTACGAATGCCATTACAGAAATAGTAATAAAGTCTGAATATTGATTTTATTCTTTGTTTGTTTGCCCTTTTTACAAATGAAAAGGGGAAAATACTGCTGATTCGTTTGCCAAAGTGACTTGCCTAATTTGTAATGGAAAATGTACATAACTTATTTTTCTGATGAGAAGAAAAGGAATATATTATCTTTGTGTAAAGTTTCATAGGAAATGATATTGTATTACATGATTTGTGCAATAGAGACTATTAAACATGCTAAAATAATATAACTGTAAATTCAGTTCTTCGGCCAAGTTTCTTGCCTCTTAACCCACTGACTACTGAATTGTCATATTCCTTATAGATTGAATACAGTTACCAGGCGCGGATCCAGGATTTCTTAGGGGAGGGGGCCCAATTTTTTTTTTCTTTTCCTTTTTTTGCTCCCGAAAATTTGGGGGGGGGGGGGGGGGGGTAGTGCTCACATTTTTTTTTTTGCTCCCGAAAATTTGAAAATCGCACCGGTCGAAAATTCGCTCAGTGGGGGGGGGGGGGGGGGGGGGGTAGTGAGCACATTTCTTTTTTTTTGGCCCTCAAAAATTTGAAAATTTGCACCCCCCCCCCCCCCTTGAGCGCCAAGGCCCCCCTGGGGGGGGGGGGCATCTCCCAAAAAAAGGAAAAATCACGTGTGGATCCGCCACTGACAGTAACCACCCGGTTCCAGCAGGCAATGGATTAATGATAGATTTTTCATAAAGTATGCATTGAAATGCTTCCAATGTAAATGGTATTGTTATTACTGAGTCTTAATGCAGTGTCCCATTTCAATCAAATCGTATTAAAACGAATATACAACCAAATCTCGAATGATTTCCATTATCAAAAAGAAACATACTGATCGTTTTATCTGTATATTGTCTATTCATCTAGGCCTATATCATATATGTTATTATCTCTTTTTTTAAACAAAAAAACTGAAGGACTAATAGGATTTTGAAAAGAAAGGAAGTAATAATATATTTGTTATTACTGCGGAAGCATAATTTCACTTCATCCATTTACATCCATTTTATGTTTGTTTCTCTGTGTGAATATTTTTATACCATGTTGTGTTGTAAATAACGCTAAATGTAAATAACTATTTTAGTACGAGATGAAATAAATTGAATAAACAAAGAGTGAATCTATATGAACACCGAATGTAACGTGTATCTTATTTTCTTTATTATTTATTAGATATATGGCATCCATTATTAATACCATGGGCTTTGCTTTTATTCCTTTGGGAAGGGAGATATTAAAGGTTCATTTCCGAAATTTTAAGTTAAATGCAATTAAGTACAATTTCAGTTTTATTATGAAAAACATGACAAAGTTCTAAAGATTAATACATAGTCATACGTACAGTAAAATGCTAACCAATTATGATGAAACAAACTGACGAAGTAATTTCAGAACTATACATAAATTTGTTTTTTATTAAAGTACTAATGTATATACAAAATAAATACAATTAAAAAAAAAATATTCGCGTGTTTAAAATGAAGAGAAGTGACCATGTCATTGTATTTTTTTAGTTCTGTTTATAGGCACATAGTTATTTGGAACGAAATGAAACAATGAAGGGATGTATCAAAGTGTCATGTCCTCCTTTATTTTTATGTGGTTAACTCTGTTTTTTCTTGTTAGCGTTGTTGATTTAAACTTTGAGTAGGAAGTAATGCAAACATATATGTTCCCACGAGACAAAGTATTGTTTATGTAACGTTGCAGCGAACTTTGTAAGCCTTCAGACAATACAAAACGCCTTTTCTGAGAGGTATACAATTTCAGGCAAAATTGTTGGAATTGTCCGTAGAATCACCGTATGCAATAACAGCCGAGGTATCTGGTATGACCACAACAGATAAAGGTAGGAACAACAACAGTGTATAATAAAACCCTTTTCACTTGATTTTAGCGTTAAAAAATGATAAATTATGTCTCAATCAAAGCCACAATGAAAACGGGAAGAAGACGATACCAATTTTAATCGGTTAATGAAATACTTGAGTTGTTCAAACGTCTAAAGTGCATATTCCTGTAAAGATACCTCACTTTTTAAAGTTTATATCAGTGTAATTGATTTCACTTTCGCGGTGGAATAGCTGGGCCGCACTCGGAAAGAGAAAATTACAATTCACAAGGCTATTCATTGGAGAGGGTTCGGGAGGTGTTTCATGCGTTTTCATCTCTCTCCCTAATCCCTTTCTTCTTGTCCTTTCTCCCTTGGCCCCGCCCCCATGTTTTGCCACCATTAAATAGGGAACGTCCCCCATGCCCCTGAAGCTATTCCATTGATCACGTGAATATACCGTCAAATCGGGGCAAGCCAAACCATTGGACACGTCAGAAACAAGGAAAAGATTTATATTTATATGAACAAAACTCGCCTTAAAAGTGGTATTGCCAGGGAGCAGAGAAATCGAGATATCCTGCATCCAAAAGTGACACGCCCATACTCCCAGACGTAAATGTGTAGATAGTTCCCGGATGATACGAATATGCTGTGACACCAGTCCCCTGTAGGCGGCGGGCTAACTCTTGAGTGAAGTGAATGCTGGCCATTTTTCTCCGACAATAGCGATCAAAACCTGCTACTCATGTAGAGAGAAGAGAATTGTAAATCTCTTTTGTAAAAATTTTCCTAGAATCGTTTTCCGCACAGCATTCTAATAATAAGAATAATAATGAAAGTTAATCCAAATGAACACATCTATAATGCACAAATTCATTCACTTTTAAAATGGTCATCTCTCGAATCCAGGCGTAAGAAAAATTTAAATGTATTTGTCTATAAATCAGTCCATAATATGTTATCTCCCAGTATGAATGAAATGTTTCAACCCCCTTCTCATATTTATTCCCTCCGCAATTCCGGTAACTTTGTTCTCCCTAAACCTAGAAATGAATATTGTCGCAGAACTACCCAATATAGAAGCTCAATTCAATATAATACTCTTCCTCCTACCACTAAATTACTTCAAACTGTTCACACATTCAAAAAGTATTTAAAAAATATTATTCCAGACTTCTAGTAGCTGTATTTTTCTTTTCTTTTTTTTAAATAAATAATTTACCTGTCTAGCTTTCTCACTATATATCGTAAATATTTATCTCATGTTTCTTGTTTTACTCGAATTTGCTCTTTTCATTATTGTAAGTTCTTATTTTGCTGTAAGTTTTCCTTACTTCTGTACTATCTATTTTCATGTTTTCTATGTCTATATGGACCCCTCTGTAAACCAGCATTGTTATGCTAACAACGCTGAGTAGGGCCATCCCTCCGTCTTCCCTTTTTTTAATTTTTTTTTATAAGTGTGTCTTTATGATTATAAATATAAATATGTTGATGTATTTTTTAAATGACGGAAAATAAATACAATAAATACAATACAATAGTAAATTGAAATGTTATCTGAAATGCACACACTACACGCATATTTGTATGTGTTCAGCAATACACATAATCAAAATTATTAATAATTGTCAAGCAATTGTTAAGCATACTCCCCTACCAATTACTAGCGGGACAATTACCCCCAAGGGCAAGAACCTACGGAAAATTACCCCCTTTGACAATCACCCCCCCCCCCCCCACCGAGGACAATTACCCTACGAAAAAAAAAATCTGCTTTTATTAAAAGAAACTTATTATCAGGGTGGAATTCCCCTTTAATGAACATGGAGGGGGGCAATTTCTAAGGGTAGGGGAAGGGGGGTTGGGGTTATTGTCCACTGGGGTAATTTTCAGGGGGGGGGGGTGGGGTAACCTCGGGGATGGTTGTCCTGGTGGAATTTTCCGGGGGTGATTTTCTGGGGGGGGGGGGTATTATCCTTGGGGGTAGTTTTCCGAGGGGGGGGGGTAATTTTCCGGGGGGGAGGGGGTGATTGACCAGGGGGTAATTGTCTTGATACGGTCTCAGCTATCTTGGTATACAGTGCGTCGCGAGGTACACGATTGTTGTGCATGAGTGTATATACATCTTACTTCATTAAACATCAGGATACTTTAGATACCCTCTTCAGTTTTAATTTATTCCTAACTTTTGAAATAAGTCATCTGTGATAATGTTATTCATAACCCGTATTGAAATCAAACATCGCGGTGGTAACCGAGGCAACCATGATCTCATTCATGATGTGATGAATGACATTACGGCATAATGATCATGATAATATAACGAGCATCCTTGAATTCGAAATGTCATGACAGGAAATATCTAAAGAGAAGTTTCTATTATGTCAGAGTTATGGGAAAATGAAGTTCATGAACTTTTCGAGTCGACTGTCATTTATACAATTAAATATTGATCCTTAAACCTCTGTCAAGTTTAAAATTAACATTTCCATTGAGGGAATTAAAAAAAATTGATTTGTATTAATTTGATGCACCAAATAATGAAGTAAGTGCAGGGGCGGCGCCAGGTTATTTTCTAAGGGGGGCGAATGGGCGCGCCACGCAGGGGGGGGGGGGGGGTGTGAGGGCATAAATGGCTAGCTTTGGTGCTTGCTTTATGTAAAATTAAAAGTCTTAAGTTCAACTGTCAGGAACAAGAACGCAGGGGGTGTCTGAGGGGGATGTGCCCCCGTCAAATTTGAAGATTTTAAAAAAAAATGGATGCATAAATGGCTCGATTTGGTGCATAATTTTCGCCAAATTAACAAGTTCAGCTAACATGAACAAGAAGGCAGGGGGGGGGGGGTCACCATATTTTTCAGAAGGGTTGTTATAGAGAAAAATTTGTCGTTTTCATTTAGCGATCAGCCATAAGGTTTAGGAGAGACAAGGGATTAATTTGATTTCTTTCATTTGGCGACAGGTTTTTCATCGTCAACCAATGTTTGAACTTCCGCCGGTAATGTGAATGTAATAATGACGCGTCTAAATCTGATCGCCTGATTTGGCTTGCTTCTTCTCTCTTTTTCTTTTTTTCTTCTCTATCTTTATTTTCCCCCTCTCCCCTGCCCTCCCTTACGTCATATTTTACTTATTATAGTTCTCATTCTCCTGGCCTTTCTCCTTCTCGTCCCCTTCCTTTTCTTTTATTCTCCTTCTTTTCCTTTCTTTTTCCTTCTCCTTTTCCTCTTTCTCCTCCCCTTCCTCTTCCCTTTTTCAAAATGATAGGGAGCGGTCACCCCCTGCCCCCATGTGGCGCAGCCCCTGAGTAAGTGAATATGGGAAATAATTGAATGGATATATTTCTTCTTTTGCTTTCCACATACCTCTTCCACTTAGCCGAGTTTGAGCCTCCTCACTCTGTGAGTCCCTGCAAAGAACCATACATAATAGACGGCAAACGATGTCGCCACAAAGCCAGCAGGACCCAAAGCGACTTGTACGGAGGGAGAAGCACAATTAAACCATTCTACAGGCTGGTGGGAAATCTATTTCCCATGCACCCAAGTCTTGAACAACTTCCATGTTTATAGCAGCAACTGGTGTAAATATATGAAAAAGAAGGGATATTGTCTGCCCTCATGCATTTTGATGACTGGTCAACACATCTGACCTGGTAGTCAGGTTCAGGTCATACTGTATTTGACCTTGACCATCAAGGCAGGCAATACAGGCGAAGTGACCGAATGTGTATTCATATATATCTTTTGAATTGTTGATGATTAGATAACACTTTAAACACAACAAACTGTCTTTTTGCTCTTTCGCCTTGGCTAGCTTTATACCGTATGCATTTTGATGATCACTTTAAACATAATAAAATGTCTTTATATTCCTTTGCTTTGGCTAGCTCATAAATTTAGAAACTTGATGAAAAGTTGATAATCGGGCAACATTTCGGTGTCAGCCTTTTATTGTTTCATGCTTTCACAGATTCATCAATGCTAACTATTTTGGTTACAATGGAAGTTCTTTGCGATATGTAATTAAGACCTATTTCGTTTCCTTGAGCTGTTTGTTATGTCTATCTCTCGTGTTCTACCAACTTTTCTTTGTATAGTCTTCTTCCGATTCAGTGTTTCCAAAGCAGCTTTTAAAATACGTGAGCATATATCAAGCCTTCTGAATATCAAACAACAACAACAACAACAACAACAATGACAGCAATAACGTAAACGACAACAGGAATAAAATAGCAGTTTATAGGATGACGTATTTGTTCTCAAATTCGTTTGTGTTTTAATGTCCAGTATAAGTAACACTTCGTCCTACTGACAAAGTTTGGGGGCATTGGTTAGATAAGGTGATAGCACGAGCCGGCTTTGGGGGGGGGGGGGAGGGGGCAGAGTGGGGGGGGGGGGGGCAGAGGGGGGGGGGGCTAAGCTATTGTAGTGCGATACGGTCAGACTGACAACCATTTTGTCAATGAGTTAGATAGTCTAAGTAAATTTGAGGCGTCAAATCATATGGGTAAAACAGGATGACTATTTCGGGGCCAGCTTTAGACTACAACATAATGTGCTATATAAATGTATTTTGTATTATCAAAGACGCAAATGACCACCAACAAAAAAGCTAGATGAAATAGCAGACTGAGAACGTGGAAGAATGACTATGAATATTAATGTTTGTATTACCAGCGGCGTTGCTACAATCGAAACTCCGAGTCGGAAGTGTAGGTTTAAACTAGTCTGTAACATAACACGTCTGAAAAAAAGTTTCTCTTTTCCAGTCCTATGTACCTACGTGATTTTGTATCTACTGGGTACAGCTAAAATAAAAGGCATTTGTGCCTGCACAGTAGGCCAAGCCAGTCATTTATTTTCATATCGAAGTTCGGCAAACAACAACACAGACGGAAGTGTGAATCCTGTACCATCTCCACTCTTATCAGTTCTATTAAGTGACGAACAACGAGTTGGATTTTGGTAGTTACTATAAATCTACTAAATCCACTAAGAGCGGACCATTCTAAGCGAAATCGAACTATTCTAAACAAGGAAGGAACATGGCAAACAGTGCTTACATATTGGCTCTCTGGACCCTGTTACAGATTTGCTTTGGTAAGTGTCTGTCATCCTATTTGAATAGTTGTTTTTTTCTTCTCAGAAAGGTCGTTCGAATTGTTTTATAGATAAAGTTGACATATTAGGTTCAAGTTAATAATTAGGTTGTATAAATTTAGTTAAACAACTGAGCCTTGATAATGATGATACACATAAAGCACTACAGTATCACAAATACGTGCACATGCCAATGAATTTGAGCAATTTTTGCACATGCATTCATTACACATTATTGATGACTCGTTTAGTCATTTATCTCTCTATTTCTCTAGATTTCAACTATTATTTTTTATATTTTATGAGGCTTTGTGGAAGCAAATCTTTTTCATCAGTTGCCCATTCCGTTCTATTTGTGTAACTTTGTGTGTCTGTATTATGCTTAGAAAAACCGAACCAAGGTTAAAAAACCACTATTCTAATTTCCGTGCTATTGTTATCTTAAAAACATTAAAAATAAACTGGATTGATGAAAGTAATATTATCCAGGTGTGGTGTACATTTTTGTCCTGGATATTTTGCGATTAAATGTAACGAATAACGATAGTGTAATACGCATTGTCTGTAAAGGTTTGGTCATTCATGTATTTTTGTCTCCCATGGGATGGACCCCCCTAACATCCAAAGCTGATTTCCATAGGGGGCTACCAGACTCTGCCAAGGATCATAAGATGTCCTTACGGTCTAAATATAATTCAGATGGATTCAAAAGAATGTTCTTTAAAGAGAACACATTACTTGTATAGTCCTCTTTTGTTTCTCGAATTTCAAACATTTTTTTTTTGGTTATACTTCGCGCCAATTCGATTTGAAGTCGTAAATAAGAATTCACTTTGCATCTTATACAAATGAATTTGAGGGTCAATGCTCGTAGTAAGCGAAAACGGCCAGAGATTTATCTGTTAAAGATTTTGTGTGCCCGAACAACTGTGGTTAAAATAGTTTTTAAATTCAAAATAGCAGGTGCCCTAAAAAGTTACAACAATGATTCCCTTTTAACTGACGGAGCTTTATGTCCATTTAGACTGCAAAACCGGACGCTTTACTTTTCCTTTTATGAAATTGGATTATTGGGACATATAATGTGGCGGATTGCAGTACAGAAATATAGGCCTAATGATGTGATTACATCAAATAAATATGATTATACAATACTTTTTATTCTACCAAATCTACATGACCATGACCGTAAGTATCTCTCAGGGTATTTATATTAGAACCATACTTTTGCCTAATTGAAGTGCGAGAACATATCGCGTTCAATAATGATTAATAATCATTAACAGAAAAGCAAACAAACAAACACAGCAAATTAAACATCGGTATTTACAAGGGGAAAACAAAAATGGTTACCCTTTGTGATATTGATAGGGCACGTGCTATTTTGAATAATATATATATATTTCAAAAAAAAATATTTGTGGCGTAGCTAGTGCATGGCAAAGGATCACGTGCCCCCAAGCCTATTGCATTGCGAAAAAATACAAGAGGGGGGGGGGGTGGGAGAAGACAATGTGAAATGAGGTGATGCGATCTCCTCCCTCACCCTCTTATAATTATTACTTCATCCTCATTTTAAGACCGATGCCCCCTCCCCCTCCATGATTCCAGCGCCCTCTAATAGTTGGACCCATGCTAACTACGCCTTAAGCCCCGGGGGATACTCAGATTTGGTTCGGACGGGGGTATGCCGCTGAAGCCTCGAAGCCCCTACCTATTAATAGGGGTCATTTTGGGGCATTTTTCTCGAAAAAATACACATTTCCCACTATTTTCGGGAGTTTTTCGGGTGTTTGCATGAACATTTTGCAAATTTCGGAAATTTTGAAAAAACGGACCCATTTTTAATGGTATTTTTGTCAAAAAGTGGGACCCATGTTTAGGGATTTGGGGGAAAAAGTGACCCATTAGAGCGGCACACCCCCGTATGTCCAAATATATGAGTATCCCCCCCCCCCTGGGCATTAAGCACTCATATGGATTTATCGTGCTGTTCCAGAGAGTACAGACTTTTAAAATGAAAGCCCATTAAATCGATCAGTAATTGGTCTTATCATTTTTCTTCTATCAACAGCCAGTGGACAACAAACTGATTCTATCCGGAGCGCATGCCCACTTTTAGGTGAGCCATTTTTGTTCCAATTTATTCGTTAAAAACTTAATGTCGACTTTTATCAATGGTGAGACTATTAGAACAGATCAGAACTGTTGTTAAGAAAGACGGTGATTGTACAAACATATTCCCCCAGAAAAGAAACAAGCAAACAATGCCGGAGATCTCTACTCCTTGAAATAATTTCATGAAATATTTAGCGCACATTGACTCTGATACAACACAATGACTAAGATTACTTCGAGAGGATAGTCATAATGTGATCACACTAATAGTCACAATCAATAATGAGGATATAATATAAAGATAGACAAGAATGTAAGAGTGTGTATCCTTAAACAACGAATAAGATATTTTTGCGGTACAGTTGAGTAAACCTCTATCCAATTTATTTGGTAAGAAGGGAACATTTTTGTTTGCTGAGTACAAGTTAATAGTTTTCTGTGTTCAGTAAAATGGATAGAATTAACCACCCTTTTTCAGAGTATATATTTTATTTTAATTTCAAAACAATAACAGGTCTTTTTATCCTTTTCTTGAGTTAACTTCATGGATAATTTACCTCACAGTTTCATTAGAATTTTGATAAATGTATATATATTTTTTAATTTTCTAACCATGCACTTATAAAGATTTGTAAACCTTACTTTTAACGCGATTTAACATGTGAAGTAATCCATCCACATACCATAGACGCACCGGGTATTATAATAACGGAATCGGCTTCCTTTAAGGATCAACATTTTCCCGGTCCACCCACGAATGATCTGGATATCCGTAGCACAAAACAGATTTACTTATTGATTACTCCAGATAAAATAGCGAAATGAACATTTGATAGCTGGATTGACCCAATTTATGATTTATGATTATTGATATAACAACATGATATCAGTCAAAACAGATCTCGATGATTTATAAATCATGTTTATTTTACAGCGGCAGGGACGGGATGCAACACGGAGGACATCAATGTTGAGTTTAATCGCTCATTGAGTGTAATAGAGGCGGAGTGTCCGAGAATCTTACCAGGGGAGCAAGTAAGGGTGCGATGTGATGGGGTGAGGTATGGCTCACAGGAGGTCAGGTGTCTAGAAGGGGGTGTCTGGAGTCCCCCTTCTGTGGTCTGTCTGAGTAAGTCCATCCCAAGTGACCGGAAGTGATCTATTTCTCTTTTTCGACATTTGCTATAAATTTTTCTTACACCATACCTTTCTATCAATCTTTTCGCATTTTACTTTAATATTTTAATCATCGATTTTTTTCTATAGTGATGCTTCCTATCATAATACTTTCGTTCCCCCCCCCCCCCCTCTGTGATCTTATTCCATTTAAGTCGCGTAAAGGAGACGAAAATGATGTCCACTGTCCTCATTAACCCTCTTAACCGTATGGTATATCGTTTCATTAGCGCTTAGAGACTTCGGTATAAGCACCGTTTTATTATTATTATTATTATTATCAACTTTTGAAGATGTTATGGTACTCAGGGGTCTACTTGCCGAGATCGTTAGGGAATATCTATCTATTTTCTTTTATTCTATTTAAACTACTATTTACCCCTTGAAGGTGATGTCCAATGCCCGCCTCCTCAGGCTCCGCAGAATGGATACATACCCAATCAGAGATCGGAATACAACATATTTGATAGTATACAGATCAGTTGTAACGACGGCTTTGATTCGATAGGATCATCGTCTGCCTATTGCCGCCATGATGGTTACTGGAGTCGAAAAATGCCCCAATGTATACGTAAGTAATACTCTAGTGAGAGACGCCCCTCTAGCTCTCAGTTTACTCTTTGTGCCGACAGCAGGGGCGGATCTAGCTTTTTGCCAAGGGGGTGTTTGACCTAGTGGCGGATCCAGGATTTTCCAAAAATCGCGCCGTTTTACTGTTGTACTTTCTTCTTCTTCTTTTTCTTCTTCTTTTCTTCTTTTCCCCCCTTTTTTCTCTTTTTTCTCTCACTTGGCCGCCCAAGGGAATAGCCGCCGAACCCCCCCCTAGATCCGCCCCTGCACAGCTTTTCATAGTATGTGCAATCACGCCTCGCGTCAAACGTTACACGGACATTGCTTTTAAACCTCTAAAGGCATTAAAATATCAGAATAATACTGTAAATAGATCTAGATAATATTATTTGACTAAGGGAGTACTTCGAATTGGTTATACGTCATCGCACTCATTTGAATGTGGCGAAATATTCGCATCATTTTCTAATTGATTTTGCAATCATTGCTTTCCCTCTCTTTAACGTATATACCTGTACATGTATTAGTGACACAAACTGGCTATAAAAAGTTACATCTCCTTCTTTCTTCAAAACATTTCCATGGCTTGTTATTTCATTTTTCTAGCTGCTTTGGACACCGAGTCATGTGACCCCCCTGATGTATCATCCAGCGTGACAGTGACTCCGGCTAGTACGGTGTATACCAATGGTTCGGTTGTCAATTATTCTTGTAACATTCCCGGCCATGGGCTTCTTGGTAAGGCATCATCTACCTGCATCAATGGAAAGTGGTCTCCAGATCCAGGGGAATGCTATGGTGAGTTTGATCATTTGAGGGGGGGGGGGGGGGGCACGTGCAGAGAAACTTCCCCCAATAAGTTAAATTCAGACGCTGTTTGTACACACATGTGCCCCGAGTCCTCCTCGGTAAAAGTTGAGAATATTTAAGGCCGGGACTTGTACATTATATTTTGGTCATACCTCACCGTATAAATTTGATACCGAGGGAGGGTGTATGGGTGCTGATTATCGTTGTTTTCTGGACACGATACTAGGGCTCCACCACTACAATCTACAGTGGATGTTTAGACTATAGATTAGAGAATTAAAAAAATGAAGTGATAGGAAATAATATTGAGAGGGGTAAAATATAAAGTGGAGGAGAGACAAAAAAGGAGATGGAGAGAGAGAGAGAGAGAGAGAGAGAGAGAGAGAGAGGAAAATAGATGTGTGTATGTGGGGGGGGGGGGGAGGGGTGAGTGGGCTGGCGGAGAGATCAAGGGAAAAGAAGGGGGACCCAATCGTCAGTCATGAATACGGGGACGAGCATAATAAAACGCATCTTTCATTTCGATCCCTTTCAGAAGTTTTGCCTTCCGACGTAGTTCAGTTTCCACGAGGGAACTGCCAACGCCCCCGTCCCGTCCGTGAGGGCGTCCTGTACAGTCCTATCCAACATTCCTATCAACCGGGAAGGTCAGTGATCTTTATCTGTGTTAGCCCTAACTGCTCTCTGGTTGGTCAACCTATCTCGACATGTGGAGCACGTGGATGGGATACTCAGATACCCGATTGTGAATGTAAGTATTACTTTAAGAAAAAACCATACACAATTATTGCTGAATATGACTATGAGCACCACCTTCATTGGCGGATTGGGGGGGGGGGGGGGGGGGGGCACAACCGGTCCATGCCATCTCGAAACCCAAATTGGCGTATCGTATGTACACAACAATATTTGCCCCATAATTTTTGTATTTTCCCCCTCAAAATTGTGCCCTTCTTATTTCATTAAATGCCGGATCTGCCCCTGCCCCCAGTACTTGAAGCTCGGTGTTATTCACATCTGTTTCACCCTGAGCACGATGAGGCTCAGTAATTAAGGGGCAGATTAAGGATTAACAGAGGGAATAACGATTTGTGAATCCCAGGTTAAAGAGTAGAGGTGGACAATTTAGTTTTGTAACGAGAAAATGAAATAAGTGGGGAAAGCGTTTTGCAAATATATTGACTCACTTATATGCATTTATTATCAAAAGCCCACTCTAATTTCCTTCAGCGTATGGAGCGATACATTCTAAGTACATCTTATGAATGTGCATCAATACCAAGTGTATATCGCCCTCTTCCTGAGTAAGATCAAGGACCCAGTTTTCACGAAATGCATCCTCCTATAACTAAATAGTGAAGGGGCTTTTCGATCGGAATACATATGCAAAATACAAGAAATAACCCTTTAAAAGCCAGTATTATCTTTTTCAACAGTAAGATGTCCTCAGCCTAGTCGCAGGAGCTACACCACACTCCACCCCGATGGCCCGGTGGATTTTAGGCACAAAGATCTCATCGTTTTGGAGTGCAATGGTGAAGCCTGGATTTCAAAATGTGTCAACGGTATTTGGACCCCCGAACTTGATTTTTGCTCCAGTAAGTTCAATGATTGTAAGATAAGAATTGAAGTTTTGTCAGGTAAAGTAGAATTTAAAAAAAAAATTGTCTGAGTTTTCATAACCGATTAATCTTGTAGCTGACTCACGTTCAAACAAAATATGTTAGTTCACTTTAGGGAGTGTACATTCAATCAAAACTCAAGCCCGTACGTAAATCTTAAATTAGCCTATATCTGTATATTATCGCGGAAATGGGATCGGGGCAGCTTGAGTAGATTTTATGTTTACATTATTCTTTCAATTATATTCAGAGTCAAGGACCTGCACGATCAAACGTAACTACCTAAAATAAGATTATAGACTGTACTATATCATTCCAGAATAGGAAAGAGATATTCTTCTAATCTATTCAACGAAAGTGACCCTAAAAATAATGATATTGTCTTTTTTAAACAGAGACACGATCACGAGATGTCGATATAACCACGACCCCGACTACCAGACCGGTTAACAGAAGAATCGATATTCTTGTAAAGGTTCGTCCTTTTTTGGATAGTGTGATTTGTATATTTTTTTTCTTTCTCGGTGGGATAGGGGGGGGGCACTGGCGTACCTATGGGGGGGGGCAGGGGGGGCAGAGTGCCCCCCCTGACGGGCTCCAGGGGAAAAAAAGAAAAAGGGGAAAGAAAAGAAAAGAAAGGAAAGGAAAGAAAAAGAAAAAAGGAAAAGGGAAGAAAAAAGGAAAAGGGGAAAAAAAAGGAAAGAAAGAGAAAAAAGGAAGAAGAAGAGAAAAGGAAGAAAAAGGGAAAAGAGAAGGAAAGGAATAAAAATGGGGAAATTAAAAAAAAAAAAAGACCATGGCCATACGCACCAGGGGGGAGGGGCAGTTGACCCCAGATATTCTGAAAATGTAGTGTAGGCCTATACCAAATCCTTCAATTCTACTTTTGAAAATGCAAAAGTACCCTCATGACCAGTTCGGTCGCTCTACCTCCCTTCACTCCTTTTGCTTTTGAGATTCTTCGAAAACTTTTAACGCATCTTTCCCCCTCCCCCACCAGAAAAATATTCCGCATACGGCCCTGAAAAATTAAAATAGGAAAATATAAGTGATATAACAAATTCGAAACTCTTCGCTGGCGCGAACTGCTTGCTAGCCTATTTTGTATTAAATGTTTTCACTTGCTCGTCCCCCTGAAATAAGAAAAGGATTAGTATTGCCTAGAATACAATTGTGCCTGCCCCGACGGGCCCCGACCTGCAACCATGGCAACAATAACACACAATATATGTACCAAATGTTACTAAAAGAGACTAATTCATTTTTCTCGCTCGCTACACTCGCTCGCGAATAAAATGAATAGACATTGCTTTGGAAACAATTGTGCCCACCCTTGACCTGCAACAATATCATTAAAAATGGAAGAGTTTTTTCGCCCTCTCGCCAAAAAGGAATTGAATCGCGTTAAACGCGATTGCGTCCATCCTGACCTGCACCAATAAAAACAAGTTTATTTATTAATTTCTATTAAAAGAGAATTTTTTTTTTTTTGCTTGCTCGCTATGCTCGCTCGCCAAAATGGAATTGACACCGCTAACGTGCCCGCCCCAAACTGCAACAACCAGTTAATAATTATGTACCAAACGTTATTCAAAGAAGTTTTGGTGTGCTCGTGCTCGCCAAAATGGAATTAACATCACCTTAGACATGATTGTGTAAGCCCTGCCCTGCAACAACAAAAATCTGAAATTTATGAACCAATTATCATTACAAAAATTTTGCTCGCTCGCTACGCTCGCTCGCCAAAATAGAAATAACACAGCTTTTAATAATCACGTCCCTGACATGGTACAATGAACCCAAGTTTATATACCATATTTTCCCTATAAAAGAGAAGTGATTTTTTTTTGCTCGCTCGCTACGCTCGCTCGCCAAAATAGAAATAACACCGCGTTTAATAATCACGTCCCTGACATGGAACAATGAACCCAAGTTTTATGTACCATATTTTCCCTATAAAAGGAAGTGATTTTTTTTGTCGCTCGCTACGCTCGCTAGCTCGTGGAATTATGTGCCCACCACTAACCTGCTACAATATCATTAAAAAGAGAAATGTAGGGGGTTGCCTGCCCGCCAAAATGGGATTGACATTGCCTTAAACACGATTGTGCCCGCCCCCTACCTGCAACAATGAAACAAATTTTATATAGCAATTCATTGAGAGAAAGATGTATTTTCGCTCGCTAGCTAAAATGGGTATAAAATCACCCTAAACACAATATTGTTACCGCGCCCTGCATGGGACAATTGAACCAAGTTTAAGTGGCAATTCTTAAAAAAGGAGTGATTTTTTTTCTTGCTCGCTACACTCGTTTGCAAAAAAATGAAATTAACGTCGCTAACAAGTGAATGTTCCCACCCCCAACTTGCAACAATACCAGTTTATATACCAAACGTTACTTAAAGATTTTTTTTTGCTCGCTCGCTCGCCAGAAGTGAAAATTAGCATCGCCTTTTTTGTTTGTTTCGGTCGCTTGCCCCCCCTGACGGAGTATCCCAGGTACGCCACTGGGGGGGGGGGATTTATAATTGTTGTTTATCATGGCATGCATATGGACGTATTTGTTATATGCGCTATATAAGTTTGGCATGTTATTATTGTTATCATTATACGACAAA
This sequence comes from Strongylocentrotus droebachiensis, assembly GCA_035222895.1. Taxonomy (NCBI): domain Eukaryota; kingdom Metazoa; phylum Echinodermata; class Echinoidea; order Camarodonta; family Strongylocentrotidae; genus Strongylocentrotus; species Strongylocentrotus droebachiensis. Next base: position 88,462 of record JAVYIG010000364.1, read on the forward strand.
TATTAATCTCAGACTGAGAAGTCCGAATACTGCTAGTTTAGCTTGTCCTATTAGTGGAAGGTTGATTCGACGAGTCATCTTCATGTTCTATCTTCCTACCTAGGTTATACGACACTTACTCGTGCGACAATTGCTCCTCGGTAATTTCTAACCGAATTCTTAACTTCAAGTCTTGACCCAACAATAAAACTAACCCTAACCTATAAATTGGACGATTTAAATTCTAGATCTTTAGTCGCCGGAACTAATATCAAAGCACCTTCTCCCTCATGTTGGTTTTCCTCATGTTTACCAAGGATATAATGTTTAACGAAACACTATGCTCTTCGTATATTTTATAATTTGATATAAACCTTCTCCTATTCTGTTCTCTCTTGGGTGGTAAGTTGTTTCTCTCTCTCTCTCTCTCTCTTTTCAGTACTTTAATTCAAATCTTCAATTTAAATTCTAAATTTCTCCCGCGATTCGGCTTATTTTCAAGTTTCATGATAAGATCGCTCAATACAATGGAAGCATAACTTGCATAACCTTATACATGCTAAATGTATTAATTTGTTATCTCCCCTCGCAAGGAATCTGTGACAGCTACTTCCATTGCTCGCCAGCTTACATTGCTAATCTCGCTAACAAACACAACTGATGAGAGGATACTAGCAGACGACGTACACAATGTCGTGACATTCCTCGAGAAAGTCGCCAATCTCAACTCCTCTACTCCAATGGTAAGATGAATTACTTGATCGAATGATTTGTTGATACAGTTGATTTGTGTTTTGGCTTCTTGGCGAATGTCTTTGATCATAATAGCTGTTAGTGTTTTGATTTGTCCATGGAAACGTTCCAACTGCATTCGAGCCCCATTCGAGCAGCAATTTAAAGATTCCGACGGCATTCGAAGTGCATTCGAGGTGCATTCGGGACGTTCCAACTGCATTCGAGCCCCATTCGAGCAGCAATCTAAAGATTCCGACGGCATTCGAAGTGCATTCGAGGTGCATTCGGGACGTTCCAACTGCATTCGAGCCCCATTCGAGCAGCAATCGAAAGATTCCGACGGCATTCGAAGTGCATTCGAGGTGCATTCGGGACGTTCCAACTGCATTCGAGCCCCATTCGAGCGGCAATCTAACAATTCCGACGGTATTCGAAGTGCATTCCAGTTGGATTCTTTTATTAGTACCGAAAATAACGAAATAGGTCTCGGCGGCAATCTAGATGCATTCGAGATACATTCGGGCCATTCTTGCATTCTGGTCGGGACGTTCCAACTGCATTCGAGCGGCACTTGAAAGATTTCGACGGTATTCGAAGTACATAATCTAGTTGGATTCTTTTAGTACCGAAAATATCGAAATAGATTCCGGCGGCAATCGAGATGCATTCTTGCATCCTGGTCGGGATTCCAACTGCATTCGAACGGTATTCGGGCGGCAATCGAAAGATTCTGACGGCATTCGAAGTGCATTCGAGGTGCATTCGGGACGTTCCAACTGCATTCGAGCCCCATTCGAGCGGCAATCTAACAATTCCGACGGTATTCGAAGTGCATTCCAGTTGGATTCTTTTATTAGTACCGAAAATATCGAAAAAGATTCTGCCGTAATCGAGATGCATTCTTGCATCCTGGTCGGGACATTCCAACTTCATTCGAACGGTATTCGGGCGGCAATCTAAAGATTCCGACGGCATTCGAAGTGCATTCGAGGTGCATTCGGGACGCTTCAACTGCATTTGAGCCCCATTCGAGCGGCAATCTAACAATTTCGACGGTATTCGAAGTGCATCCCAGTTGGATTCTTGTATTAATACCGAAGATATCGAAATAGTTTCTGGCGGCAATCTAGATGCATTCGAGATGCATTCGAGATGCATTCGGGACATTCTTGCGTTCTGGTCTGGACGTTCCAACTGCATTCGAGCGGCAATCTAAAGATTCCGATGGTAATCGAAGTGCATTCGGGAGTGTTCCTATATAGTGCATTCCAGCCGCATTCAAGCGTCAATTTAAAGATTCCGACGGCATTCGAAGTGCATTCCAGTTGGATTCTTTAACTTAAAATATCGAAATAGATTCCGGCGGCAATGGAGATGCATTCGAGGTGCATTCGGGACGTTCCAACTGCATACGAGCCCAATTCGAGCAGCAATCTAACGATTCTGACGGCATTCAAAGTGCATTCTAGTTGGATTCTTTAGAACATAAAATATCGAAATAGATTCCGGCGGCAATGGAGATGCATTCGAGGTGCATTCGGGACGTTCCAACTGCATTCGAGCCCCATTCGAGCGGCAATCTAAAGATTCCGACGGTATTCGAAGTGCATTCTAGTTGGATTCCTTAGAACTTCAAATATCGAAATAGATTCCGGCGGCAATGGAGATGCATTCGAGGTGCATTCGGGACGTTCCAACTGCATTCGAGCCCCATTCGAGCAGCAATCTATAACGATTCCGACGGCATTCGAAGTGCATTCGAGGTGCATTCGGGACGTTCCAACTGCATTCGAGCCCCATTCGAGCGGCAATCTAACAATTCCGACGGTATTCGAAGTGCATTCCAGTTGGATTCTTTTATTAGTACCTAAAATATCGAAATAGATTTTGACGGCAATCGAAATGCATTCTTGCATCCTGATCGGGACGTTGCAACTGCATTCGAGCCCCATTCGGGGGGTAAGAGTACATTTTTAAATATTTTTTTTGTCCCGAAAATTGAAAAGTTACCGATCGCCTGAGTCCATCCAATATCATTATTATACATCTACACGAGAATGATCATTTGCCTGTATTAATAAGTAATAATGCATTAAAGCGAATTATATTAATGACATGATCAGACCTTGTTTGAGTCCTTGTGTAGATAAAAAAAGAAATTAACCAATTTTAAAATGATGGATAGCTGGATTGAAAATTCAAAAAATGAAGCAGAAAAAAAGGAGAATATTTTCCATTCATGTTTACGTTTGAAAAATTGAGATTTCTGAGTGGCAGACTGTTAATCTATGTCCTTAATGTTGTTGATTTCAATTTAATGTATATTTCTTGATATAGGTGACAAATTCCACTCTCGAGATCATCAGTAACCTGATGAATGTAGAAGAGATCGAATTACAAATTGCTCAGCAAGACAACAATGCTACAAATCGGGCGTTGGACATCATTGCTAAGCAACTAAATGTAGTAGATATATCTTCGGAAAATGGAAGCTTTATCGTTGCTCATCAAAACCTAGCTGTTCGGGTAAGATATTTCACTTCTCTTTCTGACATTGTATCCAAATTCAATTAAATGTATGATAAGATAATCTTAATTCTATATTCACCTCACAAACTCCTACATGATGGTTATCTATTTATTCTTGTTATTGAGTTTTCACCTCATGATTTGTTGTTATCATACTTATCTCATTTTTTCCCCTCTCTTCATCCCCTCATTCTCCCTTTTCTATAATTTCTATCTCGCTTGGTCATTGATTCTCCTGATAAGTTCCCTTCTTTTTATATAATCGTAATTGTTTCCCAAAACATTGCCCACTTTCTCTTGAGCCTCCATCACCTACCGCCACCCTCCCCCCTCTCTCTCTCTCTCTCTCTCTCTCCCTCCCTCTCTCCCTATCTCTTCCTCCCTCAATTTTCATAACCTCTCTTTAGCTAACTCTTTATTCTCCATTATAAAATAACCGAGTGCATTATTGTATTATTTTCCTTTTGCTGACATTGAAGGTCAGTGTGACCACGATATCTGAAAGCACAGACGGGTCGGCATTCGCCATATATCGCGGTGATGACCACGAGGTAGACGGTCTCTACAACCAAATAACTTACGGCTCCAGCAACGAGGACTTCATTGACGACGAGAAGCTCCAAGCTTCAGTCATGCTGCCAAGTCTTGTGCACTTCGATTCGAAAGCAAGGTGGGACATCGGTTCAAGTTGAAAAGCCAAACCAATTGGCCTGAATTCACAAAGGAGGTTTGTCGACAAACCTAGGTTTATGTACGTCATATGACGCGTTTTGACGCGTTTTTTTACAACTGATTTGTAAAAAAACGCGTCATATGACGCACGAAAACCTAGGTTTGTCGACAAACCTCCTTTGTGAATTCGGGCCGTTGTATTTGTAATTTTCATTAAGCAATAACATGATGAAGAGTTGGTATCATCAGGAAGATAGATTCAACGCATCTGTTTAATGCCTAGGATTCTTATTATTAGTTCATTGTCTCTTGTATAAAAAATATGTCTACTGCTATTAGTTTTAAGATTGTTCAGGAAGGTGTAAATTGCATTTAAGTTTATTTACGAAAAATAACATTGTTTTACTATAGAAATAAAATGTTGTGTTGTTATTTTTTATGACACAGATTTTCCGACAATGGTACTTACAGGGTGTCCTTCGTAGCTTACCAAAAAACATCCCTCTTCGTTTCATTCTCGCTCAAGACTTTGAACTCCAAAGAGATATCTTTCAATCGTAGACCTTTGACGCCGATCATCGCCGCCACCGTTCATGGTATGGATGATGAAATTGATGACAACGACAAGTCCGTCACTTCAACGTTTGATGTTCCCATGGTATTATAAAAACAAAATTATATCTACTTTTCTTGCTCGTTTTTCTAATTATTTACTTATTTAATGTTCTATTTAAGCAGAATTGCTTCTTCAGGTTACAAACTACTTACCCTGATACCTATGGCATGCAATTAAATACAACATGACTAAAATAGTCGAATGAATTTGAACATTTTTCTCTCTTCTTTCCCCAAAACATGACTTAGGCAGTGGCAACTTTCATTCCCTCAAAGTAGTTTAACTTTCATTGACCTTTTCAATCAATATATTTGTTTACATTTAAATTATTATTAAATATAATATTAGAGAACAATCAACAACTTTCTAATCTATTCTCAACATAGCTTTGAGATCAGGTCACTCACCAGTTGGGGAGAAGATGAACATATTGTCCCCAATGACGGCGCAATCTGGGGCATTGTGTGAAAGTACAGTATCTGATAAATACTGAAATCAGTCTTATTTTACTATTTGATACAGGAAGCCGATATGATAAAGAATGTAGAATGTGTTTACTGGGACTTCAATGGGAACCAGAGACGAGGAGACTGGTCTTCAAGAGGTTGTCGACGAGTGCCTGGCACTTCTAAGAGGAGACCTGTGTGTAGGTGTCGAAGGCTGGCTAACTTCGCTGTCCTCTTGGTAATTTGTGATGTGATTCTATTTTAAAATTAAGAATATGCGTGGACAACAAAATCTGTATCAAAATGGGAAGGGTTGCAGAGTGTGAATGTGCTATGTTATTTCTCTTTTTTTAAATACCGAGTTCATTTGGGGGAAAAGGGTTAACAAGTAATGAATTTTATTTAAACAAAATGTTTTACTTAATTTATATCATGAAATGTCGCTTGAAATGATAGCAGTTATGATAGGACACAAAACTGAGAGAGTTGAGAGGTGGAGAAATAAAGAGAAGAGGAGAAACATAAAGAGAGAGAATTATATATTTTTTTAGAGAGAGTGCGGTCGAAACAGAGAGACTAAACAGAGAGCTCATAATATTATGCTGTTTCTTCACTTTTTAACACCTTGTTGTTTTCACAGGACGTATACAATGAAGACTTCCTTCCTCTAGAATTTCAATATTTTGCTCAAATATTGACCTATGTTGGTTGCGGCCTGTCAACATGTGGACTCATACTCACCATCATCGCATATGCATCATCCTCGTAAGTAATCATATTCCGTCTTCTTCTTCTTCTTCGTCTTCATTTTCTACGTCTTCTTCTTCTGCTTCGTCGTCATTTTCTACGTCTTCTTCTTCTTCTTCTTCTTCTTCGTCTTCATTGTATACGTCTTCTTCTTCTTCTTCTTCTTCTTCTTCTTCTTCTTCTTCTTCGTCTTCATTGTATACGTCTTCTTCTTCTTCTTCTTCTTCTTCTTCTTCTTCTTCTTCTTCTTCTTCTTCTTCGTCTTCATTTTCTACGTCTTCTTCTTCCGCTTCGTCTTCATTTTCTACGTCTTTTTCTTTTTCTTATACTTTTCCTCATCTTCCCTACTACATGTATTTCCTCATCTACCAACTCTTCTTCTTCTAGTGTTTCTTATTTTATTTTCCTTTTCTCTCTTTTATTTCCAGCCTTTACCTCTCAAATCACTGGTATTATTTCTAAAACATTTTTGGCTCAATTTATGCACATTAAAAAAATTGAATAATTATGATCATTATTTCTTCCTCCTTCGTCAACCATCCTATCTAGGAAACTACGTAACAAGCAACCGAACCAGATTCTTCTCTGTCTTATCTCCTCTCTTCTTGGTCTCTATACCATCTTCATGTTAGTGATTGGTCTTGGGCCTGGTATTCCCCGCATCCCGTGTGGTATCCTTGCAGCTCTCCTCCACTTCTTTGCTCTCTCATCACTAGCATGGATGGGTATCGAGGGGGTTAATGTCTATCTCCTCTTCGTCCGCATCATAAATTCCTACATTCCAAGGTTTATCCGAAAGGCAGCTATCTTCGGATGGGGTAAGTATACCTTTCCTAGCCTTGATCGCTGTCCCTCGAATAGGATATCAAACTGTATATTAATAATTACTAGTGGCTACTTTTTTCTAATTATAAAGCATGATTAAATGATGATGATGATGATGATGATGATCTACATCACTATTGTATGGCGCCAATCATCTGTTTCAAACATTTAAAGGCGCCCGCTCCTCCAATAGTCATGGACTACACATTTGCCCGAAAAGATGGATTTTGAGGGCTGACTGAAAGCTTTCTAGCTTGTCAGTGTCGCGAAGAATAGGAGGGAGGGAGTTCCAGAGGCGTGTAGCAACTGATGAAGATAAGACACGATCACTATACATCCGGAATCGTGTATGTTGAACTTGGAGTAGAAGTAGTCCTGACGAGCGTATATCCCCGGACGATAATGATTTTCTTCTACCAGGGAAACCACATATCCTGCCACGTTCTTCAATATAAATCTCTTACTTTGCACGATGGTTTCTTTTGTGTCAGGATTTATTGAAACATAACAAACAACACTTTTGTGAAAGTAGCCTCTCTTGAATATTTCTTTCGTGCTTAAATAAAAAAATTATCATCTGAAAAGCCTTTCTGGAAATGTTGAAATCAGGGTTTAATATGTCACCTAAACAGCTTCTAGCTATACTCTCACTTTGTATGGGGGCCTATAACAGTAGCGGATCCAGGAATTTCTTCCCGGGGGGGGGGGGGGGGGCACACGGGGGTAAGAGCACTTTTTTTTTTTGGTCCCGAATATTTGAAAATTGCTCAGTGGGGGGGGGGGGTGTACATTAATTGTTTTTTTTTTGTTTTTGGACGGGGGGGGGGGCACGTCCCTGTTTGCCAGTACATTTTTGGCGAATTTGGGGCTGATTTTAACATTTTTTGGGGGGTCGGGGGGGGGGGGGGGCACGTGTCCCCTTTGCCCCCTGGATCCGTCCCAGTCTATAATAAAAACCACATATCGAGACACACGTCCCCCGCCTTCATAAACCGCATAAATGCACTTGCTGGAACTTTCGAATGCCCCATGTAATCGCTACTTTTTCAAATATAGATAACGTAAATATAATGTCTTTTTTTGTTGTTAATATCATTTTCAGGTCTTCCTGCGGTCATAGTGTTTGTCATCGGATGTATCTTCAGAGATAATTATGCTCGCGGAGATATGTAAGTATAGTTGTAACAAAAAACAAATCGACCCTCCCCCCTTTTAGCTCTCTCTCTCTCTCCATGACTCTCCCATTCATTTTTGTTCTCTCGCTCTTTGTCCATGTCTGCATGTCTTGGACTCTCATTTTCCACATCTATCAAGTTTGTTTATTCCATACTATCTAACATTCAGAACATAATTATATTGCCCCGAATTCACAAAGGAGGTTTAAATCTAACCCATTATGTTTATTGTATAGCTGTGCTACACATTATACAGACAAAGAGGAAAACACAGGTATCAAAATGTCGTGAGATCTACGGAGAGATTTGCAACTGATCATACACTGTATTTAAACAGATCACTTATGTAATTTTATTTTGTTCAATCACTCCCAGGTGTTTGATACAACGATGGCCTAACATAACCGGTTTGCTCATCCCTGTCGGACTCATCCTCCTCTTCAACATCGTCATCTTCATCCTCGTCATGAAACGTATCAGTTCCACCACAACTGGTAAGGTACAGGACAACACATCGTCTCGACATCGCGAGCGAGTTCGGCGATTACGGAATGCTTTCATCCTCATGCTCTTGCTCGGCATAACCTGGGTTTTCGGTTTCCTGGTTAATATTAGAAATGAAGGGATCATTGTCTTTTCGCAAACCATCTTTGTCATCATGAACGCTTTCCAAGGGTTTTTTATTTTCATCATTTACTGCTTAAGGCTGCCACAAGTGAGGATGCAGCTCGTCAACTGCTGCAGCCGTTATTTGTATTGTCCAGTTAATATTCCCAGGACATCTACAAGTGATCAAAATAAAAACGCTAAAGATTCCAGTGAAAAGGGCAAACAAAACCAATTAAAACCACTGGCACTGAAAAAAGGTCAAGCATCACAGGGTGATTCGTGTGACACTGTCTCAACTCCGTAAATAAATCCCTACAAGCCTTATAGCCTTGCTTTCGAATCATTCGTAAGATTTTCATAACCATTGTGGTTTTGAAATATCAACATTTTTTCAAATCGTTTATTTTTCAATATGATTAGAAAACAAATGCTCTATACTCTGCTCAAAGAATGTATGTAAATGTAAATATGCTTTGAGGCGGGAGGCGAGGAACCTGCAGTTTCCCCTCTTCTTTCCAATAATATTGAAATTATGCTTTCCTATCTTATTGTCATCACAATAAAGGGATAAAAAAAAAACTTTCACTCGCAATACTTAGAAACTGGAAAGTTGATTACCCCCCCCCCCCCCCACTCCGGGGTCGGAGGGACCGCATTCGTGTTCCCAAATGTTCGGTAAAGGGGTACTTTTCACGCACCAAAGTCC